>CAUYPK010138306.1:0-78731 GCA_963574355.1 Loris lydekkerianus
AATGTGTATTCAGTTTTGTTGGGATGAAATTTTCTGTAGATGTCTGTTAAGTCCCGATGTTGAATGGTGAAGGTTAAATCTAAGATTTCTTTGCTTAGCTTCTTTTTAGAGGATCTATCCAGCATTGCTAAAGGGGTGTTAAAATCTCCAACAACTATGGAAGTGGAGGAAATCGAGTTGCTCTTGTCTGTTAGAGTTTCTCTTATTAATTGAGGTGCGTTGTGGTTGGGTGCATAAATATTAATAAGTGAAATCTCTTCATATTGAGTATTACTTTTAACAAATAAGTGTCCATCCTTATTGTTCCTTATTTCAGTTGGTTTAAGCCTATTGCATCTGTGAATAGGATTGCAACGCATGCTTTTTTCTGCTTTCCATTTGCCTAGAGTATAGATGACCATCCCTTTGGCACAGAAAGCCCAAGGCTCCAGCAGTCTCTGGCCAGGAGGAGGGCTCTGCGCAGAAGCAGGGAGGGCTCTGGAGGGCACGCGGCTACCAGAGTCCCTGGCCAGACGAATGGGCCGGTGTGGAGGCAGGGCGAGTACAGGAGGAAGGATGCAGGGTTGCGCGGTCAGGGCATGCGGAGGCCCGGCGGGCCCGGGTCACAAGTCAGGGGTCACGGCCCAGCTCATATGGAGGCCCAGGCGGCCCCAAGCCCAGGAGTTTGAGGTTGCTATGAGCTGTGACGCCACCGCACTCTACCCAGGGCAATAGCTGAAGGCTCATGTGTGCCAAAACCAGTCTTACTCTGCCCCTGAGGGTTAAGGTTATTAGGCTGCTCAGTCACTAGGTTACTAGCTCCCACCTGATCCTTGCTCTGTGACCCTGAGGGTGGAGCTTACTGGGGCAGTTCTCTCACAATGGCTCCCTACTGCCCACAGCCAAACACTATTAGCTCCATCTGGCTCATTGGCTCAGTCTTGGGCCCTAGATAATGCCCAAAGTTCGCCGCAATCCTGCTCAAGCTCTCCCTAAGGCAGTTCAACTGAGTGCTAAGTCCAAAAACACCGAAACAGTTCACAGGTAAGGTCTTTCTGGTTTGCAGTCTCACTGCTGCTTGTACTTACGGCTGCTGGCAGGATTAGGTCGATCCACAGTTTCTCTTTTAAAGGGAGACCGCACATGCTTCTCTTGGAACTCTCTTGAGCTATTAATAATTTTATTCTCTTTTGGTCGTTTCTTTTCACAAGAAGTACACAGTGAGGAAAACAGGCTGTTTCCTAAACCTCTAAATATGCTTAGTGCCCTGATCAGCAGTAGGTCTTACAAGTGGTGTGCGGGTGGAGAGTACTGCGGTGGTGGCCCAGCCTGGCTGTCCACGTGGCCTTCTGCCAATCCCACATGTTTCTCATCAGCTCCTTTAGGCTTGTCCTTAGGGCAGAGCCAGGTGTGAGGCCACTCTCTGCTCTGTTCTGTCCCTATCTGTGCTTTGGAAGAACATAGCATCCTGCAGTGCTGACCAGGGCTTCTCAGAGTCCATCAGGAGCCACCCACAACTCAACCCAGGGAAAGCCTTTGTTTCCAGCCCTGTTCGCAGAGTGCCAGATGTGGTTGTTCTTAACAATGTGTGCCTAAATGTCTCTGCTGTCATCAGCTTTCAGAGAAATCTTTTAAGAGAAATATATGTGAAAACATGAGTAAATAATGAGCGGTTTTGTGGATTTAGCACATTCAGATACACTGTGCTTACCATTTAACTTTCAAAGACTTAAGCAAACCCTTCAGTTTACTTGAGTGTTATCTATTGCACAGACACTGTGCCAGCCCTGTTCTGTGACACAGCAGAATGTTGTGCTGTGTATTTATTGATGTGCTTCTTTTTTTTTGTAGTGTCCATTTGTACTATTTGTTTCCTAGTCTGGAAGAAGGAGGATTAGCGACCTATCGAACTGCCATCGTTCAGAATCAGCACCTTGCCATGCTAGCAAAGGTACACATAGAACCTGAAGCTTTCGCAGTTGTGTTCCACGTCCTCTCCTCCAGCCCATGCATAATTCTGCGTTTGAATAAGTGACTCTTCAGGATATACTAAGCGATAATGTTTTATAGACCAGGTAGAGACAGGTATTTTTTGTTTAGGTTTTAAGAATTTAGCCTTATTACTTCTATTATCTTTGTGAGTTTCACTAGCAGCTAATGAACTCCGCAGTGAGGTAACTTGAGAACAGATGAAGAAAAATTTGACAGATGTGCATGAACAGAGTTGAACATTTGAGGAAAAGGAACATGGGAACAAAGCAAAAGAAGTGAAATAGTCTGCATTTTCCCTTTGTGTAATATTTCTGTAGTACATTTGTTTTAATTTACGTTAACAAGCAAAATTGTAGCTTTGAACAGAATCTTCCAGACCATTTATGTCCACACAGGGTACATTATAGACCTTTGAAAATCTCTAAAATCACAAATCCCATTAACTAAGATTTAGGGCTTGGGCTGTCAAGCTAGCTTTATTGACTTAGCTGAGTGACTAACAGAACTTTTTCTTGAATTCCGTTCGTGCTAGGCATTCTCCTGACATAATCTGGTTTGGTGTTCCCATCTCTGTGCAATGTCTTAGTACGGTGAATTGTAGCAGATAAGAACTTGTGCAACTTGTGCTGACTCAACAGGGCTCCAGGTCACACCCCGCCTCCAACATGGGCAGGGTAGCCGTGTGCAAACTGACATTGTTGTTCTCATCTCCAAGCCTCTGCTTTCTTATCTGTCATATGGAAATGATATTAGCTCCTGCCACACAGCCTGCTTGTGAGAATTAAATGAGATGATGAGTTTTAATGATTCCGTTTATCAGGTGGTTACTATAATACTTGTTCATAGTAATCACACAAAGATGTTAATGATTTTGTAGGAGCTAATTATTTTTATTGCTGTTTCCCTTGTTTTTGTGATAAATATTCACATTTTTATAGCCATTTGGGTTTATTTAATACTTGGTATACTTTTGTGCTTCTTATGTGCTTCTTAAATTTCCAGATACTGAGGATCTACTGGATAAGGTTTTGTGAGTTTTTCTTGAATATTGCCTTCCATAATTTCGATTTTTTTCTTCATTTTGAAATAAAAGTTGGCATTTGATAGAAAAGACTAGATAAAACGCAGCCTATTTTTTTCTAACTGCTTTTTTATTTGATCTTGCCCAGGTATTAATTATATTCAAAATGTGCTTAATTTTAGCCCAGGTGTTAGCAAGACTGCATTATTTTGTTTTTATGTAATACCATTATTATCATAGTTACAGTGGTAGGCCTTGAACCATCTTCTGTGGTATTTGAGATTGTGAATAATGATGGCTTAATGAAAAGCTGTGGGCTACAAAGTACGCTGACTTGGTTTTTAGCATATCACAATGAATAAAATTTCACAACTCTATGTAAAACTGTTAGTGTTTGGTTGATTTAATTGTCAGATTGCTTTCTGATTGTTCATGTTAATGCCATTGGAGGTACATATCAATGAATAGATTGTCATTCCTTTCTCCATTATATTCTTTTTAGTTTAAGACATAATGGGATTGTATAATTATTTTTCAGGCGCTTATAGAGAGGACATTTACCAAGTATGGGAACTTGCCATAGTGTGAAAACAGAAGCTATTACACAACACATCGGGTTTTGTGCAAAGCAGGAGTAATGACAGAGGCAGCCAGTTTCTCCCTTTGGGGATTTCTATGTGATTTCCTCCACAAAGCCCAAGCCTTACCATTCCCATCGTATTCACTCATCTGCGCCAGCAGATAGCTGCGGGGGTCCTAACTTTCTTCTGGGTAGACCACTAATTTTTAACCACTTGGGAGTGAGGGGAATTGATGAAGAATTGTTGACTCCATTCAGAATTTAATGAAAGCTCTAGGTCAGCTCACCAGACCAATGAGCATCTTCACACACACACAGGAGACTACTACCCTCTCCCTTTAAAAGTTCCTCTGATACCTACTTGGAAAAATAAGGCTATAAAGTTGGAAAATTCACAGCGCACCATAATATGGTCGTTGTTTATAAGATAAAATACGGCTTGCAGTCTGCTCTCAAGCAGGGCTCCAGAGATAGCAAACAATTGAGTTTTCCCAGTGAAGTTGTCAAACAGATGAAATTTACATATTGTAGTATAAAGTCTTGCACTTTGGGATCAATTTTTAAAAAGAGATGTTTTCTTCCTGCTGCATTTGTGGTAGTCAGAACTCTCATTTGAGTATATTTTATACTCATGGTTTTGTAATAATTACAAAATACTATAGCATATATGTCTTGTTTTTATTGTTGGTCTTTTCCCAATATAAATGAATATGAATATTCAACATACATTGTGAGACACAAAATCTCACTGTATTTTATCTGAGGACTAGGGAAACGTATAGTGGCCTAGGTTGTTCATGGACTTGTGTCTTGTTCCATATTATGTGGCATGTTATTGCTTAGTAAGTATTTATTGAATTGAATTACGTGGTAATGGAAACAAATTTATTGCATATTTATGCAATGTTCGTATCTTTCTCCTTTTATGGAAAGAATTATGATCTCCATTTATTCAATCTCAGGAGTTTTATAAAGAATATTCATTTATATTGTGTCTAGTTCTAAAAGCAGAATTGATTTGTATGTTATAATACCAGAGGATAAGAAATAAACAGCTATAGAAATCAAGGTAAAGGGAACATATGGATGGAGTAAGGTAATGCAGCCAGAGGTAAAGTTAGTCTATCCTGATGTATTTATAAATCCTATACCTAGAACTGAGCCACAACTTTGGCTCTAAACTTTCCCAAGACCAAATCAAAAAAGGAAACATAATTCACTACAGATAATATTCCCAGAGCCCTGTCGATCAACCTAACTCATTGTCTAAACTTAGCTTGCATAGATAGAAGTAGGGAAAGCTTATGAAGGGGACATAAGTGCAAATACATAGGGTACCCATAACCCTTACCAGATTAAAAAAAGAAAAGATTTAGGGTGGCACCTGTGGCTCAAAGGGATAGGGTGCCAGTCCCATATGCTGGAGGTGGTGGGTTCAAACCCAGCCCTAGCCAAAAACCACAAAAAAAAAAAAAAGAAAGAAAGAAAGAGAAGAGAGGTACAAGGCATTTTGAAGTCTTCTGAGGGTCTCCGTTTACTCCAGCATGTAAAAATCTGTTTTGTATGGTGCAGACTTTATCAGTACTATACAACTCTGGAGTCAGAGAGGTATAACTGACTTCCAAAACTTTGGGTTATGTTTGTATCCCAGGGGTCCGTGCTCTTGCAGCAGAGTCTTATTCCAGCTTAGGCTAGTGTGCGGTCTGAACTTAGAAAGCTCAGTCCTGATCAATACTGATCCCTACCTGAACTATGGGAGTTCATAGAAGCCTGTTTGGGAAAGAGTCTAATTAGTCAGAATGGAACTCTAAGTATAGGATTCCTAATGCATGGTGGACTAAGTCCTCTTAATGTAATGAGGCCAATGGATCCCTTCCCTAGGAGATGCTGCGTTATGACAATTAAGATTTTGGCTGACTCTTTCTTGCTTTTTATAATTTTGAATTTTGTAGAAACTTGAACTGGACCGATTTATGCTATATGCTCACGGACCTGACCTTTGTAGAGAATCAGACCTTCGGCATGCAATGGCTAATTGTTTTGAAGCATTAATAGGTAATTTATCTTTTCATATTCTACTTTCTTACATGTCTAGACAATCTGGAGTACACGTAAAATTCAGCGTGGGAACTTGGGACAGAATTACTTGTTCTCAAAGTGTGTGAGGTCCCCAGTACAATCAATACCCACTGCCCTAGATTATAGTTTTTCAGTTCCTCCAGATGTTGATCATGCTCTCTGGCTTTTACATTCTTGGTGCCTGAATTGGTATCTGGTATCATGCAGATGCTTAGTAAGTGTTGAATGAATTGAAATGAAGTAGATTAATATGGAGATGGATTACTTTCCAGATTTGATTCAGAATCACATACATAAATAAACAGAAACTAGGTCATTGAAGACTCTTGTGTTGTTTTTGAGTACATTTTAAGCTATTAGCAGTAGTTTCTGATTTAAACATCATGAAAATGCTACATTTTTAAAATCTAGGCTTGCCTCTGTATAACTATTATTTATTCATTTGAAGCCAGACTGGTGTAGACACCTCTCCCCTCCCCCAGACGCTTTGCTTCCTCAGCTTCTTTTTGACTCACCAGAATGCAGTTAGAGTTAATTAGCTGGTGATTGCAAGTATGCTTTACGATGAAATGTTACAGTAGATTGACAATTTGATATTTTTAGGTAAATGATCAAGTACATTTTACTTTCAAAGGCCTTTGTACTTATCATTTTTGCCCCCTTCCTTTGAAAATGAATATAAAAGCTTCCTATTATAATTTCATGCTGATGATAGTAGCAAGAGAATGTTTAATAATTATCCACAGTCTTTTCACAGCTATGTCTATTTTTCACAAATATGTCTATTTTCAGGGAGTTTGACGTGGAATTACTGTGCTCTGTACACATAATATTTTTGACAGTTGGTGTTAGCATTGGCTCCAGAGCTAGGCAGTTAATTCAGTTCCCTGTTCCAACATTTGTCCAATACGTGTCTTTGTCAAGTTATCTGCTCTCTTTGATCCTCAGTTTTCTCATCTGTGAGGGAGGATCACTTACCTCCTTGTAAAAACTTACACAGTGCTGGTGTAAGGATCTTTTAATCTAATTCTGACAGCATGTAATCGAGAAAAAAGTTTCACTTCTTTAAACTCTCCCCCAAATCAACCTCATATACAATGTGAGCCTGAGTCTTTTCTAACATACTCCTACCAAGATGTTCTGTGAAGATAAAGATGAGAATGCTTTGCATGGTCCCCAGGGCTTACGAAGCCTCCAAACCCCAGCAGCTACTACCATGACTACTATTATTATCATTATTGTTATTACAACTATTGATAAGTAATAAATGTATTTAGGCCAGGCATGGTAGCTCACACCCATAATCCTAGCACTCTGGGAGGTTGAGGTGGGTGGATTGCTTTGAGCACAGGAGTTCGAGAACAGCCTGAGCAAGAGGGAGACCCGGTCTCAACTCAAAAAATAGAATAAAACCAGCCAGGTGTCATGGCGGAAGCCTGTAGTCCCAGCTGTTCTGGAGGCTGAGGCAAGAGGATTGCTTGAGCCTGAGAGTTTGAGGTTGCTGTAAACTATGATGATACCATAGCACTCTACCCAGACTGACAGAATGAGAATCTGTCTCAAAAAATAAGTAAATAAATAAAATAAATGTATTTAGTTGTGAAAAACGCTGGTAACTAAGTATCTTAACATATTACCTAGAAAAGTAGCCTTTGTGAAGGTAAGTGTAAAAATTTGATTTCAAGAAAATATGAGTACCCTACTCCATTACTGGACATCCAATTAAAATGTTGCTGTGGTACTTGTTATGATTCATGTAACTGTATGCAGTGCTTAAGTATTTAGATTACAAGTAACGGTTACCCTGATGTTTATTTGTAGAAGCCTTCATTGAACTAGACTCAGGTTTTACCTGTCAGGATTCTTTTTCTTAGACACCTGTATATGTTTGGTATGAAACATAAACTATAAATACAGAAAATAAAATATAACATTTTCTTAAGTCAAGTGTTTGCACATTTTACTCTTAGTAAAATTTATTTATACCCTTACTTTTCATGATAGTTCATATTGAGGCTCTTTTACTTACAATGTTAGATTTTTTAGTAAATTGAATTTTGTATTTGAGTCTAATTTATGATACAAAGAGTAGCTAAAAGAGGGAAAATGTTACCTTTAAAGTAATTGCTTCTGAACTTGATTTTTTTTTTTCTGTGAGTGGTTTTTGGCTTGCCTTTTTGCTTTTTATAGAGATATGTAATTTTCTTTGAATATTAATGCAAGCTTCCTTTTGGCATTTTCTTCCTTTTATGTAGGCGCTGTTTACTTGGAGGGAAGTTTGGAGGAAGCCAAACAGTTATTTGGACGCTTACTCTTTAATGATCCGGTATTTATCTTGAGTCTTTTGATTTTCCTCAGTTATATATCATTATGGAAGATTTTATTATAGTTGGTCTTTGTTTCTTGGAGAATCTGTAGGAGAGACAAAACACCTAAATCTACCTACCATAGGTGGTAGGTATACGGAAAATAGCCTGTTTAACTCTTGCAGATGGGGAAGTTCCATGGGGATTGCCACTAGGAATTTTTCTTTCACCCAAATCCTGTCTTTCTTCATAGTCATTTGTAAATTAAATATAAATACAAATATAATAAGACTTTGCTTCAACTTGAAGAATCTTAAAGTTAATTATAATGTTATATTTTATAATCATTGGGTACCTACCCCATGCAGGCTTAGTTGAAGTAATAGCCTTTTGGCTTTTCTGTTTATAATTTATTTTTATGTAATTTATGTAGACTAGATAAATGTATATTTTAGAAAGTGAGTTCATAGAGAGTTTCTGATAGGGCAATGAATAAAGAATATGGAAACACTTTTTTTTGAAGCAAATTATAGTTTAAGAAAAAATGATAGATTCTAAAATAGTTTCTGTTGTTGCTAAAGTATTAAGCTGTTAATATTGCCAGAGATACTTTTTTAATCCTGCATGTAATAGAACGTACTGGGTGCTTTTTGTACCAAAACAAGTCAATTTAACATTTCAAGTAGAGGCAGCTCTGTATTCCAATTTGAAATGTCATTCTAATTGAATGAAATAGCCTTCGTGGAGCAACGAAGAACACAGGAAGCGCGTGTTTTAAGTCTCTGTGAAACCTTCAGCTTAAGTGGCTGTCAGATATCATTGCTATATTACTTTGCATAGCTTAAAAAGAAAAAAAATAATTTTGAAAAATAAACTGGACAATGTTTATTTCTGAAAAGTTGATCTTTTATTTTTTTTTCTGGAGATGTGTGGTGGTTCTTGTGCATGAATTTCCTCCTGATGGCAAAATCGTCCACAAGTGTTCCCAGTCCCCCATTTTTTCCTACACATATAAACAAATGTGTACCCTGATTTGTACCTGTTGCATAGGGGTTATATTTTAAGACCTTTCTCATATTGCCTTTGTTCTGGCCTTTGTCTTAATTTGGCTATTTCAGCAAACTCTTTGTTTCCTCCTTGCTGTCTGGCCTCTGTGTCCCCCGTCACCCCATAAATTCCTTCCACCGTACCCACCTTCTCCCTGCGGCCTTCTCCCGTCTTACCTCTGTGTCCCCCGTCACCCCATAAACTCCTTCTGCCGTACCCACCTTCTCCCTGTGGCCTTCTCTCATCTTACTGGCACCCACCCACTCTGTACTCCTGTTTTCCTAAATTACAGGCAGCATCTCATCTTCCTAACTGTGTCAGTCTGTTATTAGACCCTTTCCTTCTGTAAACTGCTTTTCTTCCCGTATACACACTGTGCAATCCTGGCATGTGCAGTGTTTAATATTTGTTAACAAAAAGGTAAAGTCTGAACATTATCTTAGAAATGGGATGGCTGAGAGGCAGTATTTGTTTTAGCGTGTCCTTTATAAACCCGAGCAAGGCTTAGTCATGTGTGGGCTTTCCACTCCAGCATGTTCAAGTACACAGACGCAGGCATTCTACTAATTTGACATCTCCACCCATTAGCAGTAGAATGTAAGAGATGTTAGTGAACTGGTGTAGTTTACTTAAATAATGGTATCCTGAAAAGCTGGATCAGCCAAAGACAGCCAGGGACATGCCAATAGGTGACAGGGTCAGGTTGAGTGTCTGTGCTCAGTAAGGCAGGGCCAACGGGAGGCATCCTGTGTGGGCCTGGGCTGGTGCTCCTGATTCTGAGGAGGGTTCTGGGTTGGCTGCCTTGTCTGAGACTGGATTAGGAGAAACCAAGGATTAATTTGGGACTGGATGCCATCATGAGGCAAGGATAATTTGGTGATTGGGTGTCCCCAGTAGGTTGGTAGACCACTGGAAGGAAGTAAGACACAGCCAAGCAGGTAGGAAGGTTTTTGTGGCATTTACAGCTGCTGTAAGCCCTGGAAGGAGGCACTGCTTCCTGTGCACTTTGCTGTGTTTATCTAGTCTGGCCCCTCAGCCCTGTAAACAGCGGGTGAGTTCAGCCCCACGTGGTTTTTGTATTTCCACCTTTGTGTAACCCTTCACGTTTTATCTAGGACATCGTTTCATTTCCATCATCCCAGTGGTGTTTTTACAAAGGTAGAGTGGTATGAATAGGTCATTTTTCCAACCCCTGCCCCACCATCATGTCTTTACACATCTTTCCCGGTATCTCCAAAGCAAGTTTCTTTGGAGCTCCAGAAATTAGAGAAAGCATCTTTCAAATTGCCTCTGGGTAGCCTCAGACACTTGACTTCAACACATCTGGTATGAACCCATCACCGTTAGCCCCCAAACTTGTATGTCCTTCTTTATTTTTATCTTGTAAACCAGAAACTTTAGGATTTTTTTTATCCCTAAACTTTCTTCTCCTTGTATCCATTCAATTGGAAAATCCTGCCAGTCCTGACCCTCCGATCTCCTGAGTTGGTTCCCTCTCTGCCCTCCTGCTGCTTTCCATTTCATCCCTGTCATCTCTCCCCTGAACTGTGCACCTGGCTGTCAACTTCCTGCTGCTCTGGCCCATCACTCATGCTACATTAGTGTTGTCTTTTTTTTTTTTTTTGTAGAGACAGTCTCACTTTACCGCCCTCGGTGGAGTGCTGTGATGTCACAGGACTCACAGCAACCTCCAGCTCTTGGGCTTCCGTGATTCTCCTGCCTCAGCCTCCCGAGCAGCTGGGACTGCAGGCGCCTGCCACAATGCCTGGCTATTTTTTGTTGTTGTTGTTGTTGCAGTTCGGCCGGGGCTGGGTTTGAACCCGCCACCCTCGGTATAGGGGGCTGGTGCCCTACTCACTGAGCCACAGATGCCACCCCAGTGTTGTCTTCTTTTTAATACACAAATTTAGTTATAATCTTTCTCTTTTTTTTAGAGACAGAGTCTCACTTTGTTGCCCTCAGTAGAGTGCTGTGGCGTCACAGCTCACAGCAACCTCCAGCTCTTGGGCTTAGGTGATTCTCTTGCCTCAGCCTCCCAAGTAGCTGGGACTACTGGCACCTGCCACAACGCCTGGCTATTTTTTTGTTGCAGTTTGGCCGGGGCTGGGTTTGAACCTGCCACCCTCAGTATATGGAGCCAGCACTCTACTCACTGAGCCGTAGGCACCACCCTGGTTATAACCTTTCTTGCTTACATCTTTGATTACTGCCTACCAAAATCTATATACTACACAATGTAGCATTTAATAGTTTTCCGGATCTGACTCCCACCTGTATTTTGAGTCCTTCTTTGTGCATTTATTGCCTTACTTTTGATTCTCACCTTCTACTGATTTGTCAAATTCTTCATATTCTTCAGGACACATCTGAAGAGTCACCTTCTCTTTGAAGCTTTACTTGACACTCCAAGACAGAGTTTTCTTAGCACATTTTTTAAATGCATACAGTATGTAGGCATATGTATATGTATCTCATTGTTAGGAGACATTATAATTTATTAAATTATACTTATTTTTCCTTCATCAATATCTTTTCCACTAGGCTTTTTTGAGAATAAGGATAGTGTTTTAGTAACCTGATACATAATAGATATTCAAGAAAAATACATTGTATGAACAAATGACCTGAGCAGAATATTTTCCTGAAGAACCAGCTGAAGATAGAGACCTTGCCTAAAGTCCTTGAGCTAATTAATGGTAGCACTGGGATACCGATTATTTTATCAGTGTATTTTCTCTAACAACAAGGTGCTGCAGGATCTTATCTCAGTTTGCAGGGTAAAGGAAATGGGCGCAGTTACAATAGTCTAGTCAGGAATGTTATACTGTTACACTAGCATGGTTAACAGCAGACATCAAAGGAAAAATCATAGCATTTGATGGGGGGAGGGTGTAAAGAACAAAAGAGAAAGAAGAAAGATAAATCAGATGTCTCTGAGCATTTCAAGCTTTGGAGATTAGTGTTGGTTGGAAGGGATAGCTATTTATCACTGTTGATGTCATCATTATTAATAGTAGTATGGCCAGCACTGGGTTCATTTCTTTGAGTACATTGCTTATGGGGCATCAGAAAACCCATTGAGTGGGTCTTATAATTATCTTTGTCTTTTGCTTGAAGAAATGGAGGCTGAGGGAGGTGAAGTGAATTGCCAACACAGAAGTTATGTTTAGACCCAGGCAGCCAGACTTCTAAGCCTGCTGTCTTCCCTAACTACAAACTCCATAGTTTAAGGGGAAAGGTGAAAAGTTATTTGTTTGTGTTGTGTGTAAGGTCATAGAGGCCCATAGGCATTTGGTGTTTTAGACCCCACTCCATAAGGCCCATGGCTGAGATGAGAGGTCGGTGCTGCAGTGGAAACAAATGAGTAGTCCAGAGTAGCCTCTGAGAGTTACAGCAATGGGCGTGGTGGGTTCTGCAGAGGATGGTAGTGAAGAGCTCAGGCAAGGCACTCAAGTTTGGTAAGTGTCTCCTTAGAGTGACAGAGGAGGGGAAAAAGCATTGAGAGGACACTGGGAAGTTGTAAGAAAGTAGGAACATTCGTTGTCATTTATACTACAGAGATTTCAAGGGAAAGGTTCTGAATTGGCTAAGAGAAGTTCTTCAAAATGCCTTTGAAGAACGGTTTGATATAAGTGCTTTTTAAAAATGCTATAAAAATATCCTAAGTGTATTTTATTAAAGAGCAAGTTGTACAAAAACATTATTTTATTTCCCTTTATCTCTGTGTTTCACAAGCTATACTAAATTTCCTGTATTTCTTATCCACCTCCCCCCTCCAAAGAAAACCTTGGAAGAATACTTTTTCCTGTTTTCAAATTTTGTTTTGTTATTTATTTTATAAACCTAACATCAAGGCCAAGTAGATTCAGTCAAAGGCTCTCTAGCATCTGAAACTGAAAGAAAAACACTTTAATCCTGAGGAAGTTCTAATTATAACTGCTTCTAGATTTAACTTGTGGATGAAATAATGTACTAGGGTTTTCCATAAAATTCATTCATTCCAGTTGTTCAAGTTAGCAATTGTAGTGACCAACAGCAAAGTATGGTCTCAAATGTAAGAGCCTATGAACAAGATGTGGGATGTTTTTCACTCCATCTTAAAACAGCTCAGATGATAAAAGACATTTGGAATGAATTTTAATTACAAAAGGCACAGCTGATGCACATTTCTGGGGAATCGTAAGTCAAAAAAAATATGATTAAAGAACAGCTTAATCCAGTGTATTAGGTTAGGCAAATGTGTAACTTAGTTTTAAAAGGTGTCTTTGACTTCTGGGGCTGAGGGTAGTAGCTCTTTTCCTCCCAAGCTTAATAGGCTAATTAGAGTCACTACAGGCAGTTTGAGTGGTGAATACACTTAAAAAAAAATTAGTTTGGTAGCACTATTGAATTTGCCATAAGTGGAGTCAGCATCTGAAATAGTTCAGTATTTCAAATAATGACATTGTATTTAGTACTCTAGAGTACGTTAAATGGCTCCCTTGAGCATTAAAGGCATCACTCCGTTTTCCAGGACCTGCGCGAAGTCTGGCTCAATTATCCTCTGCACCCACTCCAAGTGAGTAGACCTTCAGTCTGCAGTGAGCTCTCCAGCCCGGGCTGTGCATGTGACTTTTGTTTGCCTTTGTTCCCTTCCTGCTTTTATCCTTTCACTCCCTTCACTGACAGTATACCTTTAAGCTGGGGTGTGAGAGCTGGAAAACGTTGGAATAAATAATAAAAAGAACCTGTTTACGTGGTCTAGGATGAGATGGGGGTGCCTCACCAAGGCAGGGAGCGCTCCTGTGTAGTTGGGGGTCGCTCTCCCCCACTAGCAGGTAAGCACATGTTGATTCCAGAGTATCTACACACTTGCTGTTGTAGATGAAATAATAGTGAATCTGAGCATGTTAAAAAGGTAGAACGAGTGCAAAATTAACATTGCTAAATTGCAACCTAATTTGGATCTTAGAAATTGAGAGCTATTCCAGATTGTATTGAGAGTTAAACTCGGATTGCATAAAATTTATTGTAAATTAAAAATACTATTTAGTATAGTGCAATGGCTCTTTACTCAAGATTTTGGAATTTAAAAGTTATATGTGTAGTGACACTGTTTTCCCTGATTGGTTTAAACATTCTTAGTAGTCTTAGATTTTATTTTGGGATGTGTGTGTACATGTCGATATGCATCTGCAGGCCTATCTGTATCCCCAGAAGATACATAGTGGTTTACTTATTTAATACAGTGGTTCTCAAAGGGCAGTCCCGAGACCAGCAGCATCTGCTTCACCTGGGAACTTTTCAGGAAGACAAACTCAGTCCTCTCTGCAAACATACGAAATCTGTGACCTTGGGGATAGGGCCCGGCCATCTGTGTCTAACAAACCCTGCACGTGTTCTCATGAATGCTTAAGTCTGAGAACGGCCGCTTTACTGATGTATATATTCTCTACCAGCTGCTCTTCAGCTCGCATCTTCCTCGGAGAGTTAGAATAATACTTGGGATTTTGAACTATTGTGTACAAGACTTGGCCTTGAAATCTGATAGGAGATTGGAAAATATTTGAATCTTCTTTAAATATTAGGTTTGTTTACCATTTTAAAAGATGAAAAAGAAGCTTCCGTGTTTTATTGGCATTTCAGAATTTCTGCCCATGGGAGAAGGAATTTCACAAAACACTGTCCTAGCATTGACCATTCATTACTCTTCTAACCAAAAACTACACATGACTTTCATTTATTTCTATTTTCCTGTAGCTACAAGAACCAAATACCGATCGACAACTTATTGAAACATCTCCAGTTCTGCAGAAACTTACTGAGTTTGAAGAAGCAATTGGAGTAATTTTTACTCATGTTCGACTTCTAGCAAGGGCGTTCACATTGAGAACTGTGGGATTTAACCATCTGACCCTGTGAGTGACCCACTCCTCATGCAGTCTTTACGTGACCATTTAGACTGGGCAATCTCAAAGCTTGGTGTCTGTCCTACCGGGGAATTGGGATTTCAAACAGATTTCTGGGAAAGTCATGTTGTGAGATGGACAAGCAGTCCAGTACTGGTGCGGACCAGGGGATTTGCTCCAATTCAGTATTTGTGGTCCCATTGTCATGCATCTTGTTTCTCTGTGACACTTAAGAGAAGTATGAAGGAAGTAAAAACTTTTCATGCAGCAACAGATATTAAGTACTAATCAGGGGTGTCCAACCCGTGGCCCATGGGCCCCATGCAGATTATTGTAGGATGTTTTGCTCATCAAGGTGTTGAATATTGTGAAAAACATTTGCACACCTTTTCTTTTGCTTATCACCTTTTGTTGGTGTTGGTGTATTTAAGGTGTGGCCCCAAATGATTCTTATTCTTCCAATTTGCAGCAGAAAAGAAAAAAGGTTGGATACTTGTGCTGGACTTTGTAGGCTGTGTGGCCTGTGTGACTCAACTTGGCCATCATAACATAAACAAACACAAACAAACATTTGAGCATGGCTGTGTTCTAGTAAAACTTTGTTCCTAGACACAGGCCGGGGGCTGGATAGCTCTCTGACCTCTGCTCTCGGGTGAATGATTTGAAGACAAGTTAGTGAAATAATTAAGAAAATAAGCAAAATTTTGTTTCTTTGGAGTTGTTTTAGTTGTGTTTTTTTTGCTCCCCTTCTCCATATCAAATACTCCCCTCTCTTTAAACTGTAAAGGTTAAAGATTTTTATCATAAATATTTTTTAAAAATCTGGATTACAGATTTGAGTAATAGAGTATATATTTCAATAGATTTAGCAAAGGAAATTCTTGGCCCTTTTTGCTTTGTTTTGTTATATGATTGCTGTCTCTGTAATACTTTATTTTTCAATTGATACTGCTCAGCTTCTGACCAGGCAATGCTTAGCGTTGTTTAAGCCATAGACAGTATTTACTTTATTCTTCTTTGAAACCCAACATATATTAACTCAGATCTCTTCTCAATTGAGGAGCCTTAGGGAATTGTATTTATTTTGTGCTTTAAGACAAGATGAACATGTTGCCTTTCTATCTTTTAAAAAAATTCTGTTGTTTTTTTTTTTTTGAAATCCCCAGATGTTTATTGATCTCTTTACATGGATGTTTCTTTTTTCAGAGGCCACAATCAGAGGATGGAATTCTTGGGTGATTCCATAATGCAACTGGTAGCCACAGAGTATTTATTCATTCATTTCCCAGACCATCATGAAGGACATTTAACTGTGAGTTTGTGTTGCATCGCTCCTTCTAATAAGAGTGCTGTGTAATAGGGAGTGAAGATGAGAGGGATCAAATACATATTTCTGTCCTGATGATTTAGTTTTTAGTGACGATAGCATATCGTATGGCTCTGTTTATTTCATTGTGCAGATTATTTATAAAGCAAACATGAGATAAGAGCTCATTTTATGCTCTATACTGATCTACTCTGTGTTAGACATTGAGATGGGCCTCAGGAAGGGAGCAAAGATATTTTGACATCAATTCTATTGAGAGATAAAAGTACAAATAAATAAATATTATGTATAGTGTTTGATTGCACATAAATACACACTATAAAAGTAGAAATAAGTAGCTACAACTGAAGGCAAGGTAGAATTTGTTAAATCTTATAAAGAAGCTCAGGGTAAATAGCTATGGTTGAGCAGTTTAGGAAATGATACAGGATTTTTTTCTAGCTCTGGAGTTTGAAAAGGGAAATGTGATGATGTTTGAGCCTTTGAAGAAGGGTTAAGATTTGGCCACTGGGAATTAGTGGGAGGAAATCTCTGCGCAATGCCTTCCACACATTGGGATTGTAGACATAAGATCCTGGTGTGGAAAAATCAGAAGACTGAGAGGCAGTGGGGACTCAGTTTGGTAGACCCTGGCAGAATTGAAAGGGAGTTACAGACATAGGTTTGATTTATAAACAAAGTGAAATGGTCCCCATTCCTTTTACTTTTGTTTCACTTTATGAAACTTTCTTGGACTTTTTTATTTGCCCTCTACTGTTTTTACTTTGAAGCCAATCAATAATATGCCTCAAATGGTGAACAAAACATATCTAGAAACCATTTGTGATGATCTCTCAAGGCACAAGGAGTAAGCTTTGAGAAGTCCCCTTAGGATTAGGTACTGTGAAAGCAAATACTTTACTGGGCAAAGAAAAATAGTGGTACACTATAGGAACCTTTGTTAGTGCAGACTTTATTATGCTGAAGCAAATAACAAGTCTTTCATACTTCACATCTCTACAATTTTTATGCATGTTTTGCTTTGAATAGAATTGGATTTTATCTTTGTAGCTGTGAACCCTAGAAATAGTTTATGTGAGACATAAATATTGGAGCTAGGGAAACTATGGTGATTTGGCTATGTTTAGATGTAATTTTTCAGTGGAATATCTAAGCCCAGCATTCATTCGATGAATATGTATTGAGCTCCTACTATGTACCATGTTGGTACCATTGTAAGACTGAGGGACCAGCCATACTCTTATTTTAAATTAACAGTTTGATTACCATTTAAAGTTAACTGCTTTTAGATGGACAGGAAAGTGTTTCCTTCCTGAGTTAATATTAAATTCGTAAAATAATGAGCAATAAGTGAGTATTTAGTATCTTACTCTAAATTAAGAAAACAGTAAATTACATGTTCATTTTCCTCTGTGAGGGAATAGACTTCATAGGTGTCAGAATATCTGGTCGGTCTGAGAAATGACTGTGCCAAACCAAATCGCTTGAATTGGTAATTCATTCAATGGCCCTAAAAGAGGCCGCTGTTAAAAATGTGTGTTTTAACTACACACATTTTCCCTGGGTTTCCTGAGGAATTAACTGTGAACTCTACAATCTTATGGAGATGGATGATGTTGATCAACAATTTTACTGTTTCCCATCTGCCTCCTGCATGCATTACCACCACCCATGAACAGATCATGAAACCAAAACTCAGACAGGCGTGAGTCCTGCCCGTGGTCCAGATAAGGGTAAAACTAGGACTATGTGAGATATTCCAGCTCTGGGTTCTTTCCAAAATCACTTCAATGCTAGAAGTGTACTTTTATCCAAAATGTTAATTATCCTTGCAGTCTTAAAATTAGAGAGTTTTTGACAATCTCAGTGGAACGGTATTAACAAATGCCAGAATTATGACACAATGCTTTTAGGAAGTACCGCTATAGAAAGCTTCGGTGGGAATCAACAGGACCAGCAAAGTTGCTGTCGAGACCAAGATGATCTGTCACAAATTAAAAACATTGTCTTAACAGATGCCAGCTTGCGTGGCGGTTGACATGATTGCTCCTGCCTCCCTGGAACACTGTTGCCCTCTGCCTCCAGCCTCCTGGCTGCTTCTCACCTCTGTAGCTGCTCTTCTTTAGCCTGCTTTGCAGGCTCACCTTATTCTCTGCAGCTCATAGATATCCCAGGACACACAAGCTTCACTCTGGAGCTGTGTTCGCTCTTATTATAATTCCTCCTAGGCAGTCTTTGTTGTGTATATTGTCTGTTTCAGCCTATTGGCATATGACTTCCAAACTTGTCTCTTCAGCCCCATCTCTTTTCACAGCTCCAGTCCTAGCTGCCTCCTTAACATCTCAACATATCTGAGACTGAATTTATAATCTTCTCCCCCCTGGGTCCTCCTGCAGTGGCCCCCAGTAATTGAATGGTAATGTCACCCATCCAGTGTTGCAGGAGACTCCTCCCTCTGTCTCCCTTGCCTATATTTCAGTTTATTCACAAGTCCTGACAGTGCTAGTCCTTGGGTATCTCTTGAATTTATCCTCTCCTCCCCACCCTGTCTTTGTCGCTGACTTGATCCCTGCCAACCTCACTCTCTTGGCCCACTGCAGTGATTTCTGCACACCTATCAAGATGTCATAGGAATGTGATTAACAAAGGAACCCACTTGGAAAGAGTGACATTTATTAAATTGCAAAGGACAAGAATCTTAGGTTGTGTTCATGCATAGCACAGGGCAGTGTGACATCCTCCCACGAGAGGAGTGCGCTCCCCAGGTCCCCAGGTTTCCCCTGAAGTGTATGCTGCTATTTGAGACACTTGCCTGTGCTGTTTTTGTAGGTATTTTTATATTCTGAGAGATGGGCAGATTCACAGGCAGAAATCCTTCCAGAAGCCCAGCCTTGCCCTCCTGCCCAGCCTCCAGCCACATGTCCGTCTCACTCTGCACTGGCCTGCTCTGTGTTTCCCATGTACCCTTCTGCCAGAGACCATTCTGCTTCTCGTCCTTACTGTCATCTGCCTGGTGTCTCCCGTTTTCCATTAGATGTCAATTCTAGCATGACTCTGGATGCAGGGAAACTTTTCCTGACCCCAGTCTTACCAAAATCTTCTGTTCTCTTCCTTCCTAGCACTTGTGTCAGGTTCCCCACCCACTAGACTGGAAGTTCTGGGAGGACATGCTTTTGTTCACCACAGTGCCTGGCATATGGCAGGCTCTTAATACATATTTGGTAAATAAATTAAAAAGTGCCAGTTTTGTAGGCAGCTAAGTTATATTCAGAGGGAAGAGGAAGTGGCATAGGAAAGAATGGCATGTTGTTATATGTATAAGGCAGGAAACTAAAAACTTATAAATATCTAAGGATTAAACTTAATTTAAAATCGGTAGCAAATTACAAGGTCCTCACTGTAGTTGCGTTGGGAGGGAATGGCAAATGACTCGTTATTGTGATTACGGAGCACGGGGCTGCAGTAATTCACCCTGGGAACCATTAGTCAGCTTTGAGCTATCCTCCTGCACACTGGTTTTTCAGGGAAGGGAATAAGGACAGCTGAGCAAATGTAATCATGGTTGTCAAGTTTTGAGTGCTGATGGGGAGAAACATTCTGTTCTATAAATTACATATTCAGAAAGGCCTACTTGGGAAGGAATATTAGGCTTACAGAATTGTTCTAGGAGCAAACAAACAAAGCACTATCACATAAAGGATGAGGGTTAAAAAACTTGTTCTAGGATAACTGAGTTTGAATTAGGATATAGAAGGAAGAGGTGCTATTTGATACACTGAAGATTTTGTTTTTTAGGATAAGCCCATGCATAGGGTCGGGGTGAGCAGTGAGACCACCTCAGAGAAAGCATTTATTCGGGTCGGCATGCCCGAATTGTCTTGTGAGACTTGCAGATTTTAAGCCTCAGGAGCTGCTCCTCTGTGCCCTGCGTCTCTCTTAGCCTTTACTGTGTGCTGAGAAAGCTGCTAATTCCCGTGCCTACTGTGTGCAAGGCACCATGCCCAAAAATGGCACACACTAGCCAGATGAACCCCGAGAAGTTTGCTTTTAGAGGAATGGTTTGGGATAATGAAAAAGAGAGCAAGGATTACAAACAGAAAGCTTGAGAACGAGTGATCTAATCCTGCCCTCCTGTCTCCAGACAGCACTGAGCATAAATCATTCAGGCAGACTAGTATTTTATCCAGAAGATCTCTTTGAGAAGATAGATTCCACAGCCTCCTGTTTGAGGATTTCTCTGTCACTGACATAATTTGGCTCTTTGTATCTGACCCGTATTCTGCCTGCTAGCATTTGTGTACCTTTTCTTTAGTTATCACAGGAAATGGGGACCATCTGGCTGCCACTCTTGGTATAATAGACCTGTGTGGCACATCACTGTCACTTTTAATAGTACATTTTGCTTTCATCCCATGTTCTTGTATTAAAGCCCTTAAAATAATAAATCACAGCCTACTTATTTTACACTAGGTGGCCCTCTTTGGTAGCTCATTCCCACAGCTGTGGTTTTTCTCTTTAGAATCAAGAGTGAATAGAGAAGTTAAAGGAAGAACACCAATGTGTGTGTTTGGTTTAAACCAGTAAACCTTTTCCTTATGATGACTGAAGTTTATAGTGATTGCGAAAGACTGCTATGCTGAGACAATAGAAAACATCCTGAATTCTCAAAAGCAGAATTTGAGATTTGGGGTCTTCCCATTGTTCCCTGACATTGTACCAGGAATTCAGAAATCCTTCCCTCAGTTTTACAGAGAGCCCTAATTACAGCTTTTTGTTGTTGTTTCTAGTGATCTCAAATTAAACTTTGTCTTTTTGAGGAGATGAAATATTGTTCAGGATAGGCTAGCACCTAGTAATATGGAGAGCTTTGAGGACAGTGAGAAGATAGGTGTGTGGAACGTTTTGCATTGAAAATAAATCCAAGGGAATTCCTAAAGTTTTCTTGAACTCCTTTCCCTGACACTGATGAGCAAGTTTCTTGCCTAATAATGATGTTGCCATGTGGATAACAACTGCAGTAACATTTCTAGTGTTTTTATTATGTACCTATCACTGTAATTAGATTATGTTTTGTTCATTCTAATTCTCATAACCACCTTGTGAGGAGAGTACTTTTTTGTTTGTTTGTTTGTTTTTTAGAGACAGTCTCACTTTTGTCATCCTCAGTAGAGTGCTGTGGCATCACAGCTCACAGCCACCTCCAGCTCTTGGGCTTAGGCGATTCTCTTGCCTCAGCCTCCCAAGTAGCTGGTGCTACAGGCTCCTGCCACAAAGCCTGGCTATTTTTTGATGCAGTTTGGCCGGGGCCAAGTTCAAACCCACCACCCTCAGTACATGGGGCCAGTGCCCTACTCACTGAGCCACAGGCACCACCCCTGAGGAGAGTAGTTTTCTACATTTTATAGATAAAGAAACTGAGGCTGAGAGAGATTTGATAACTTATACAAGGTTACTAGAAAGTGCCAGAACCATAGTTTGAACCCAGACAGCTCAGTGCCAAATCTTTTGCTTTTTTTTACTACTATATTTGACAAAGAGCACTGTTTGCAAAATAGTCTAATAACTGTCTTGTGCTCAGAATTGAGTACTTAATGTGTGTTTTTTAGATTTCTACCAAGAAATAAAAATAGATGTTTCCTGTTTGTAAAATAATAATTTATAACATCTGCCGGCTCCCCAACTTTATGTCTTCCCCCATCTAAGTCCTTCCACCAAAATGATTTTTTCAAAATAAAAAAATTATCTTGGCTAGCTACAGTGGCTCATGCCTGTAATCTCAGCACTTTGGGTGGCTGGGCCAGGTGGCAGGATTGCTTGAGACTAGAAGTTTGAGCTAGCCTGAGCAACATAGTGAGACCCTCTGCCCCTTACACAAAACAGAAAAATAAGCTGGGCATGGTAGTGTGTGCCTGGAGTCCCAGCCGTTTGGGGGGCTGAGGCAGGACTTAGAGGTTGTGGTAAACTATTATGAGCCCTCTAGCCTAGGCAAGAGAGTGAGAGCCTGTCTCAGAAAACCCTCTCTCCTGCCCCCATGCGACACCATTTGGGCTTCCTCGTCACCTGTAGGGAAGTCTGGAGGTCACCTGCCAGCCTGGCCTGCGCTGGCTTCTCCCACTTGGCTCTGACTCTCCTCCGGGCCTACCCACAGGTACCTTGCTGGGCCGTGGCCCCTGGCTCTTGCCTTAGCTGTTTTCTCCTAAGGATCTTTTCACACCTTTCTCCTTCTGGCTGACTAAGTCTTTTCACTTCTGATTCCATGTTCATCGGAATCCACCTACATGGATTTTTTTCACAAGACATGTGTCCAAGTTATAGCTCTAGAAATTTTGATTCCTTGGTTCTTGGAAGAAGCCTGGACAGCAGCGTCTGCTATCAGACTCGGATGGATGAGCCCCTGAAACGTGTTTCTTTACTCAGGAGCCAGCTCTTTAAGAGGCCTTCCTGAGCACCTGTGTGTTCCTGTGGTCTCTGCTAACACTGCAGCCTCTGAAGCGCATTGCAGCCGCCAGTCTGGATGTGGCTTCTCGGAAGGGTTTCAGTTCCGAGAAGGACAGCAGCAGGACATTGATGCTCGGGGGATCTTTAGCTGTGGGTGCAGGGCCTGGTGCATAATTGCATCTACGACTGGTCTGTGGCACTGACATGACTTTGCAAGGTTTCCTTCCTTGCTCATCCCCCCTGGATCTTGTTCTTTGGCAAGTAACATGATTCATTATGAAACAGAGTTCAGCAAAGGACAAGGATGAAAGTTGTCATTTAAAGAACTGCCATTCAGACTTTCTTGTCTAGGTAAAGAGCAAGGTCTTATCTCTTTTCAACTCATCTTCTAAATTTAAACTGACTGTGAAAATATGGATGATTTATAGCTTCCTTCTTCCCTACTGACTTTTGGTTCAGGCTCTAGGATTTTGGCAAGAACTTACAGATTTCACTTTCTCCTGGCCCCCTTGCTGTTTTAAGACCTGTCAGGGCTGGTCTTAAATAGAACTGGAAGCATTTCTGTCCCCTCCTGTCCTGCTTTCCTCCGTCCCTGTCAGCTGGCGTTACCGTGCCACATTGAATGAGGGGCCCTGACAAGGGAGGTGCAGCTGGGGCTGGTGACCAGTGATGTATCATAATTTGTATGTGCACACATGTGCATTGGGCCTGTTGGTTCTGAGGCTTGAATGTTACATCTACACAGCCTTAAGAATTTTCTACCCACACCAAAAGCATATATTTGTAGAGGACCCAACCTGCTCAGCATGGCCATATTCTCAAAATTACCCTGCGATTTGCCCACAGCCTCTGCTTTAACAACTGTATACCCCCATTCCCCATTTGAAATCCAAACCAAAAAAGGTATGTTCATTCCAGTTCACTTACTTGTGGTTGAGGGTTGGGGAGGGTTGGTTGTGCAGGGGTATGGGAAATTTGGATTGGTGGAAATATATAAGATTTTCAAAGCTCATCTAACTATACACTTAAAATGGGTACATTTTATCAAATATAAATTATACTCCTTATTTGTTTGGTCTTCTATTAAAAGCTAGGCTTTTAACATTCTGAGCCACTCTATTGGTATTGGTTTTAAAGAAACACCATGTGGAAGAAAGGATGCAGTTAAGGGGGAGGGGGGTCAGGGAGGAAAGAAGCAAAGACAGGCCGAGAATAATAGTCAAAAACTCAAGAGCAAGCACGGCTTATGAAGATCAAGTTGTATTTCTGCTTCATGAATCATTGTCAGACAAATTAAGAACATATTGTTTCTTATTTATCTGGTGTCAAGGATTCAATATCAGACATTGAGAATAAATCTTGATTTTCATAAGCTCTGTTGACACGGTAGAGCCACAGAGCATAAAACTTGCATCTAATAAACCAAGTGCGGCGATACCAGCGCAGCTCGCAGCTGCTTCCTGCTCTTCTTCCTTGGTTTCAGGAATGTTTCTTAGCAGGAAGTTTTTTAATGGACCAAGAATTTGTTATATCTGTTATGAGAAAAGTTGTAGTTCGGGAGACATCATTCCCCCAGATCTTAGAGATTGGGGCTAATTATGTTCAGTTTTTGCTTGGTGAGTTCCCATCTCTGCATCCACCCATCTCCCCCAGCCTCCCTCCCCAGCTCTCCCCTAGTGAGTGTTAGGTGCCTAAACTATGCTTGTTTTATGGACACCTCTACGATGGATTGGTTGCATAATTTTCATGCAGCATCTAATAGGACAACTTAGATAGTTCTTGGACGACTCTTAGCTGTCTGAAATGTCTAGTAGAAATTTTTGTTTAGAATTCCTGAAATTGAAATATGAAAATTATATTTTAATTTGATTAAAGATAAAGGATAGGGCGGCACCTGTGGCTCAGTGAGTAGGGCGCCGGCCCCATATGCTGAGGGTGGCGGGTTCAAACCCAGCCCCGGTCAAACTGCAACAAAAAAATAGCCGGGCGTTGTGGCGGGCGCCTATAGTCCCATCTACTTGGGAGGCTGAGGCAAGAGAATCGCTTAAGCCCAGGAGCTGGAGGTGCTGTGAGCTGTGTGATGCACTCTACCAAAGGGCCATAAAGTGAGACTCTGTCTCTATAAAAAAAAAAAAAATAAATAAATAAATAAATAAAGATAAAGGATATCAGTATGAAAAACTAAGACTCAGGATATATAGCACAAATCTTTGTAATAATAATAATAAAAATGTAAATATAAATAGATAATCCAAATCTTTTCCTGTAATCCCTGCTATACATCACTTCGCTAAATATTATATCAAAGTTAGCACAATGCCATTAAACTTGAAGCTTAAATTTGAAAAAAGCTCCTTTAAAACTAATGTATAGAAGGCAGGCCAAGTTTGCGGGCTTGGGGATTGGGAAGGGTTGGTTGTAGGAGGGTACAGGGGAATTTGGAATGATGGAAATATGTAAGGTTTTCAAAACTCATCTTACTGTACACTTACAATGGGTACATTTTATTGAATATAAATTATACTGTAATAAAATGGATTTTTGAAACTTTTAATGCTTTCTAGGTCTGGGCACGGTGGCTCATGCCTATGATGCCACAGCACTCTACTCAGGGTGACAAAGTGAGACTCTGTCTCAAAAACAAAACAAAACAAAAAAAACAAAACAAACAAAAAAACTTTTAGTCTTCCTCATTTAGTAGCATTAAACTTAAAGAAGCTATGACCTTTAATCAATCTTTCCCAACCCTGCCCTACTGCTAATAAAGAAGTAAATGAGCTATTTAAATGAAATGTAGGTAAAATCCAGGTAAGATCCAGGAGGGAGTTACTGAGAAACACTGGCTGTGTGTGGAGTATGTCAGGGTCATCCGAGGGTAACCGGAGTGCCTGGACCATCAGTTACCTTAGTGTCCCTGTCATGAGATGCTCTCAGTCGTGTTGAGTCTAACACGGAAGCGAGAACGATGGTTTCTAAATGTACACTGATTCCTTTTGGCCAGCTGTTACGAAGCTCTTTGGTGAATAACAGGACTCAGGCCAAAGTGGCAGAGGAGCTGGGCATGCAGGAGTACGCCATAACCAATGACAAGACCAAGCGGCCCGTGGCCCTCCGCACCAAAACCTTGGCAGACCTTTTGGAGTGTGAGTCCTACTGAGTAAAACTTTTCTTTCTATCTGCAGGTTTGAAGTTTAAATCCAGTCGACCAGTATTTATCCTCCTGCTTCTTGTTGTTATTATAATATTTTCTGACTAAAAAAACCTTTTTTCTATTTTAATTATTATTTTCGCTTTTCACCAAAGCTCGTCCAAAGGAGGATAATTTGGGATTTTGACATGTGAATAATGAACTTCATGTTCAATTCATGCTCAGTAGCCCAGGCCCCACCCCTCCAACCCAACCCTAAACTGTTACATCCCTTTGTGTGAAAGAATAACAAATAGGAAGACCGGTAGTTTGAATCACAGCTTTTTTGCCACCCGTCAGCCTCCATACGGGGGCACAGAAGAAAGAAGGACAACTTATTCACTAAATACTAAAGCTATTATTCATTGTTTTGAATGAGCACAAAGCTCTGTGGACAAATGTCATCTTTTGCAGTTTCTGATATGGTCTGATAGCATTGTAAATAATCCTATTATAGCTAACTAAAGAATTACACACATAATTGTATTGTTTTTGATATTACTTCAAAATAAGTGGACCATTCACTGGGCCTTAGAACTTTGTTTTAATATTATGGTATTTTTGGAATTATATTCAGATATCAAAGTCTACCATGCAAAACCAGCTCATTTACAAAGTGCAAGGCAATCTGACTTAAAAGAAGTTCTTTTTCAACTAAAGAAAAGTAATTTAAAGATAAAAATTAAGTTGAGAGAGCAGTCTCACTGGCATTTCTTTTTTAGCTCAATCATAATTATTTTTTTTTACCATTTATTTACTGGGTTAAGGTAGTTTTTAATGAAATCCTCTTGGGGGATCACCGTTTATTAATGAAAAATTGGATAGATTGTTATGTTGTCCTTAAGGTCAGTATTAAGATTTTCTCTATTTGGGCCGATTGAATCTATAAATTGTCCTGCTTCTGTTTATGAAATTTAACATAGTGCCCTTATAAAACGGTTGATCTCCTCAAGATTGGCGTCAAGGAGTACAAGACCCAAGGATGTGGTTATTCTGGCATCATACCTAACCTTTGAGTTGTGTTTTGATTTATTCGATGCTAATGTGGCTGTGTTCCCATATAAACTGCTCGTTTAGCCCTTAGCTAGTCTTCGTACTCCATGATTTCCATCTTACACATCTGTGTTGCCGCTTCTCATATTAATAATAGACAGTGGAGTCTTATTGAAGAAAGATGAAATGGTAATGCTAAAATTGAAAGAGAACCTAGAAAACCTTGTTAAAATGTTGCTTAACAGTCTGGGTTTCTTACTTTTTCTGCTAAATGGCAACGACATTGTGGTTTATTTTAAAATGTCCTTTTTGCAGCGTTTATCGCAGCTCTCTACATTGACAAGGACCTGGAGTACGTTCATACTTTCATGAATGTCTGCTTCTTTCCACGATTAAAAGTAAGCTCACATGAAGTTTAAATTTGTGGTATGCTTTATGTTTGGTAATTCCAGAACACACTACTAAATACTATTTGCGGGGTTCCCCAGGAGTTCATTCTGAATCAGGACTGGAATGACCCCAAATCCCAGCTTCAGCAGTGTTGCTTGACACTCAGGACAGAAGGGAAAGAGCCGGATATTCCTCTGTACAAGTAAGTTGCTGCCTGCAGGCCATCGCATCCAGCGTCCCTAGTGTTGGTTTTCCACGTACCTTGAGGGAAAATTAATTATTGCGGGGTAATCGATGACAAGAACCCAGGATGTAGACTTCTGTCAGTGTGACTCTGGGCCACCAATAAGTGGTTCTCACTTGACTGCCTCTGTACCTTCTCCTATGTCTGAAATTCTCCGTGAGCTACTTACTGCCTTTAGGAAGACAGCCTAAGGTGAGGAGAGCAAGATAAGGAAATTGGGATTAGAGAGTTTTTATATAATAACTAATATCTGTATTTGTCTTCTTGTTGTAATCTCTGCTGGGCTGTGCGTCCAGATTTGAAGGTGGCATCTGTGCATGTTTGACCATACCTGGTTGCCTGTCTGTCCTTCCCTCGGCCCCTGCTGGCCTCTGTCTCTGTTGCCTGACAGTGGAGCTTCCCCCACAGCGCCATCATGAGAAGCAGGGCAGATGCTCAATATTTGGAAGTTTTCTTCTCAGAATATTCACTCAAACTGCCATATACTTCTTTTTTTTAATTTCAAATTAATATGGGGGTGCAAATTTTTAGGTAACATTGTTCTCACTTCCAAGGCAAAGTTCAAGTTGTAAAAGAGCCCCTCACCCAGAGGGTGCCATATACTTGTATCTTTTTCCTTTGATTGTTAGCTGGTGTCCTTCAAAAGGAATGTAGGGGAGTATTGGGTCACTACACCACTAAACGCCTGCTTTCATGAAAACAGGCGTTTTTGGCTCTGAAGTAGAGGAATTATTCTGAGACACTCATATGTTGATTCAGACGGTAGTTTCAAGGAGGAATTACAAAATGAAAGGATTATTGAAATAATCCTTTTTGGTTGCATGTCAAAGTACTGTGATTTCAAAGACGCTGAAAGATCTGGCTTGGACCCTGTGCAACCCCACGTCTGTGCGCACACCTGGCTGCAGACATAGGCGTTTGTGGGTCTGCCTTCCACGCGGAGTCAAAGCCTCCCTTCGGACTTCCTCAAACTCCACAGTTCTCAAGGAAAAACACCAGAGTGGCAGCTGGAAATTTTAAATATTTTTTCATGTTTTTGTGTAATAGTCACAACACTTTATAGACTTTTTTGCTAAAAGAAAAACTAAGACCGAGGGAAAGTTGAATCACTCCACAGCAAGCTGCTATAAATTGTGCCAAGATGCTGTCATTGCTGAACAGTATTTCTTTGATTTATTGGGAAAAATTCCCCAAATGTTTAGAAATAGCACTTTAATATGTGCCTAATAAACATAATGAATATCCAGACTGCATTATATGAAAGGCTCGAAGTATTTCCTCATCAAAGTGATAATTAAAGTTCAATAAATAAAATAGGATGACAAACTTCATAGCGCAGGCGTGATTACTATAATGAGGACTACCTTAACGGAGCCAGTGTGCACTTTCAACTCGGGGAGAATAGAAACGCAAAGGAAATTACCATGTTCCCTTCTCATCAATCCCCCAAATGAAAGTACACCATGAGTTTGTTCTTTTTTATCAAGATGATAGGGTTGTTTTACATAGTTTTTTTTTTTTTTTTTCCAAGATTACTGTGTTTGTTCTATTATCTTTGTTGGCTACTTTTAATTTCCCTTTTCCATGAAGTTATCAGTTTTACTGCATTTGAAATCTGCAGCGTGTCATTAAAATCTGGAGCACCTGGAGCTTTGTTTTCTGGTGATTGTGTTGTGTACTTGGCTTTAAAGCACACCTTTGAAATTATCTCAGATGTTTCAGAAATTAAATGCACTTTCTGATCTTTTAGATAAGCTGCTAGACATTAGAGAGAAGCCATAAAGGCATTCGGGTGTGGCTTGAGGTGTATTACCAAATATTCAGCATCTGGGGCTGTGATTAGTTTAGCCCTGGCAAACAAGACTGAAGCTGCTAACTTTTCACAATGAACGTTGTGAATTTTATGATACTTGGAATATGCACACTTAGAAATTATTTAAAAATATTTTATACTTTACTGTTAGCCTTTAGATGCTATTTATTACTTTGGGGAAAAAATATAAAAATGCAGTGCCAAAGTTTTAAATTTTTCTATTTCAAAAGCTCTGTCAGGTTAGCCAATTAAAACCTTAGCCCTATATTATTCTGCCGTTTTTGTGTTTCTTATTTTACCTTTCTCTGTCTAGGCAGGAAGTACATGACTTTTCTCATAGTTACATAGTAGCCATGACAAATAACACTGTATCATGATTAAAGCTTCTTCCTTTGCCCTTCAGGACTCTGCAGACAGTAGGACCATCTCATGCTAGAACCTACACTGTGGCTGTTTATTTCAAAGGAGAAAGAATAGGCTGTGGGAAAGGACCAAGGTAGGAGAAGAAAATGCTTTTAGTTTGTTCAAATGAACATTCCTTGTGTCTGAGAAATCCCCCATTGGTATTTCCCAACTCTGTAGTCTGTCTTTTTTAACTTAGAGTATAGAGTGTATCAGGGGTGATAGCAAAGTGAATCCCAATGACTAATCACCATGCCAAGCTCCAGATGGAGAAAGGGACTTCGCTGGTGGGAATGCCACCGTGCACAGGGCTTTGGCCTCCTTGAGAAACCACATTACTTAGCCCACAGGTCAGGTCCTCCCAGTTATAGTTACCCAACAGAATGCTCATGGATGTAAGCTGGAAATGGAAGAGGTGTCCTGTCAGGCGACATAGCCATTAGACATTTGATTTCTTATTGGTATTCACTTGAGCTTTGTGGAAATGCTAATATCTTTAGGTAAAAAGAATTATGTATATTATCACCTTTCTTTGAACTTTCCAGTGTCTATCTTAAATGAGAAATGATTTGAAGCCTGTCTCTCTCTCTATATTTTTATTCTTTCCCTCTTTAAACTTTATATTGAGGGTATTCAAACTTAAGTTAGAAATACTTTAGAACTGATATAAATGGAAGGCATTTTATTGCAGTATGAAGAGTGAAATGAATAAGTTAAACAGGCTTTGTGCAAACAAATTACATTTCTGCATGCTCTTGTATATGTCCCTATCTGTGTAGTGCCGCGTGTGACATAGAAGTAATCAGATGTAATTTTATGCACCAAATGTGGAAATCAGCTGAATAATTTGTAGCCACATCTAGTGTTTTTGAAAGAAAAAAACTCAAAAAAAAAATCTTCAAGTTAAAGTATGCCTTACCTTTATTTTATTTAATAGCATTCAGCAAGCAGAAATGGGAGCAGCAATGGATGCACTAGAAAAATGTAAGCCTATCTGCTTTTTCTATAATTGTATGTTCATAATGTAATAAGTGTTTTATAGGAAGAAAATGAGGAAGTAAAAAAATGGTAAGTACTGATAAAAATGTGATCTTGTTTTCTTCATAATAATTCTCCACAGAGAGTACAGTAGAATGTGAGATACGGATAAAATGAGCTTATAATTTAAAAATGAAAGTATTCCCAAGTACCTTTTAATTTCCTTCCCCTTTTTTGCATAGGGCCCTGCTCTCAGCCCTGCTGTGTCTCCTTCCGTATATTTCTCCATACTTGTAAAATCTTGTAACATAGATCTATACATGTGAAGGTTTTTTTCTTTTCAGTTTTTCCTTGTTTTATTAAATGAGATGTTATTTACATACTTCTCTGCATCTTTCTGCTTTTGCTCAGTAATAGGTCATAGGCAGCCCCACAGACCCTGGAAAATGGCTCCAATTCATCCTTTCTTAATGGCTGCATACATAGTTCCTGCTATGGGTGTACCATATTTTATTCAGTTTTTTTTATTATAGTGGGCACTTTATTTCTGCTTTTTGTTTTTTTTGTTTGTTTGTTTTTTAATCATTGTTAACAATAAATGTCTCTATATCAGTGGTTTTATTATAGTTTAGTGGAATAGATTCCCAAGAGTGGGATGCATGGGTTAAAGAAACCTCAATTACATAATTGAACTTGTAGAAAACTGCATAGTCTTTTGTAAATTGAAGGCTTAAGAGCAAGGGAATTTTCTTCTGAGGTCTATTGTGCTGCACAGCAGAAGCTGTGGGCACAAAATGACTACGCGATTCTATTATGCTCTGAGTGCCCTGCGAATGGGGGGTTAGGGGAGAAGGCAAAGTGCGGGAAGCTAAAAGTGAAGAGGCCCAGATTCCAGGAACGACAAGAAGGCCAGGAGCCAAGTAGAAATCAGCAGACAATAGCTTCCTACTGGGGAGGGGGTTAGTCAGCTGGGGCAGGAGCTGGTGCTGCCGGGCTCCAGTGATCACGAAATCTTCCCTGAGTTTTCAGTTGACTGTTGTGAACTTTTTCATCCATTGTCTATACATAGATGCAATGTCACATATTGAGATTTCAGTTTTCTAGTTATAAATTATTAAAGGTTATCGTTGGAGATTTTGTTTATTTTCAAATATAGAACAATATTGAGAGATCACCTATTCTGACACAGGCCTCCATATATGTGCTGGTAGGAGTTAATTGTTTAAACTTCTGGAAAGCAATTTGGCATTATGTGTCAGGTCCTTAAAGAAGTTCACTTATTTTGACCCAGAGATTTCATATCTGATGATCAAATCTAAGGAAATAATTGGAGTTATGGACTAATGTTCATATACTATGATAATCAGGATAAGTTGATTTATAATAACAGAAGAAAAAATCGAACTTGAGTGTTTAACAGTACAGAAATGTTTAATAAATTATAGTATATCCCAGGGATTGGCAGACATTTTCTGTAAAGGGCTAGATGGTAAATGTCTCAGGGTTCCCAGGCATACAGTCTCTAACAATTATTCCGTTTTGCCATTGTAGCGCACTGCCAGACTATGGGTGTGTCTGTGTGTTATTAAAACTTTATTTACAAAAACAGCTAGAGAGCTATATTTGCCCTGTGGGTAGTAGTTTACTGACCCTGTAGCTATATTTAAATATTATAATATTTCATAGCTATCAAAATAATGGTGTTGAAAACTAATGATATGGGAAAATCCTTAGACTAGAATAAATGAAAAAAGTATAGCCATAAATACATACTTTCCCTGTGTGAGAATGGTGAGGGGAATGATTTTAAATGTGCATGTCTAGGTAACATGTGTACCTACTTGTTGTGTATTTATATAGTATAACTTTACTTCATAGAAGAAAATCTATGAAGATATATGCTAAAAGTTTGCCAGTGGTTAGAGCTGAATTGGAGGGTTTTTCAAATTGTAAATTCAGTTTTACAGTAGAATTTACTTAGGAATAGAGTTCATTTTGTAGAAACTTGCTTTACAAGATAATTTACAGATAACTTATTGGGATTTATTTATTTTTTAAAATGTACTTGTATTTGAACCTGTGATTTACACACTTGTATAAGGAATCAACTTACTATCATTCAGGGACTTGATTTTATTACTGTTTTGTTTCTGAACTACAAATGCCATGATCCTCTTTGGCTTATCAACACTCATGACTCTCAGACCTACCGGTCTTTGCTGATTCACTGCCTGTCTTTCGGACGTGTTTCCTACCACCCCTGTCCTTGTCCCTTCGCCGCCCCAACTCAGGGTGAGGATGGTGCACTATAAAAGGCTGGGGAAAGAACTTATGCATATGTTGTACAGAAGCTCTCCCCTCATCCATGGAGAGCGACTGTACAGTATGGGCTTTCTCCCCGGGGGACACCTGAACTGTGTAGCACCAAACCCCGGTTATGCTGTGCTTTCCCCTGCATACCCTTACCTATAATAAAGCTTAATTTCTAAATCAGGCACAGTAGGAGAGGAATAGCAGTTAATAATTTACTTTTCTGCCCTCTCTCACTCAAAATGTCGTATTATACTGTGCTCACGTATCTTCAGACAGTGGTTGAGATCAGGAAGTGAAACCACAGAGGGGGAAGCCCTGATGCGAGGGCAGCTGCGCACACAGGTGGCCTCTGTCACACTTCACCCTTAAACAGACCAGCTTGCTTTCCCAAAAGACGACGTTCTCTCACATCTTGGATTCTTTTCATATGTTTGAAACAGGAAGAAGTAACACCTGTTCTCTTGAGCAGCCCCCTCATCTGCTTAGGTTCATAACACAGTCGCTTCCCTCTGTGTTGGCAGTGAACGTGCGTAGCTCTTCCTCACGTCCGTGGCCCTTCGTGGTGCTTGTTAAGTGTGTATTCAGTGTAGGAAGTGGACTTTTCTCACCTGTATTTGCCTTTTTCCTTCATTGTTACACCAAAGTTACACCACAAATGACAAGTGAATTGTAAAAGTTTCTAAGTTTCATCAAGATTTTCATTGTGTCAACACCGTTGCACAGGGTCAACTATCTAACTAAATACAGCTCTGAATGATAAGTTTCCTGTAACCAAATAAAAGTTCCCTACTTGAGTTACTTTTGCAGATGCAGTTTGGACCTCTCATAGTAAACTTTAAGAGTAGAATTAATTATCAGACATAATGACTCTTTTTGCCCATGGATCTGTTTTTGCACTTTTCTTTTAATTCTTAATAAATAATGGTGTGATATCATTATTTGTTTGGAGTTTTTGATTTTAGTTTTTCAAAAATATATGACTTCACTTTACTATATCCTTTAATTTCTCCCTGAAAATCACTTGTTGCTAGGAGAATGGCGCTGCAATGCGTCTGGTTGGAAACGTCCCAAAGCATACATCTCAGGTTTTAACATTTCTATGTGTTTTGGTGCCTTTTAGACTCAAGTTCACTCCAGATATTGAACTCTAGACTCAGGGGTGCCAATCCATACTTCCAATATGTTTGTGAGTGATGAAAGAATGGGGAAAAAACAGTTTTTTTCATCTTGCCTTACAAAATACAACTGTGCACGTTTCATCTGAATATGTGCTTGTAGCGTATGTGTATGGTCTGCGTCATTGTTTGCACTAGTGGCTATCCTTTATTAAGCATAAAATATATTTCCTTGTGTCAGATAACTTTCCCCAGATGGCCCATCAGAAGCGGTTCATTGAACGGAAGTACAGACAAGAGTTAAAAGAAATGAGGTGGGAAAGAGAGCATCAAGAGAGAGAGCCAGATGAGACTGAAGACGTAAAGAAATAAAGGAGGGCGCAGACATGGTGGTGTGGAATTGGTGGTATGGAAGTGCAGACTGTTACCCCCTGAGATTTAGCCCAGTTTTCCTACAAACAATGAATGAAATGTACACCCTGAAATAAAATACAAAGTCAAATCACTATTGTTGTTGTACTGATCTGTTCTTGGGGGGGTGGGGGGTGGTGGTCTTTATTACAAAGCATTTGATTTCTCTTCTGCTTAATGGAAAAACGCACATTGGTGGATGCATGTTATTCCCTTTTATTTTGCCCTTTAAACAATAAAATTCAAGAAGCATATTCTATATGGAATAGATCCTTTTCTCTGTTTCTGTCTTAGGTTATGACCTTAGAATTTCAACTGACAAGTGACAAATTCACTTAACCAGATATTTTGACTACACTCTAGTAACATCTATACTTTTGGAAATCTCTGGATTATTAACTAGATTTTTTTAGCTTTTATCTGGATGTTTATCAAGTTCTCAGCTGTAAATATTGAACTTAGCCCTCTCTAAACAGTGAGTTCTTTGTAGAAGGAATCCATTTAACATTTAACTGGCTGATGGAGGAGGAAAGTCTGATATTTGAGTTGAATATATTCTTTGAATCATTAGAATAGGAGAGAAGTTGTGATTTTAAGCCAGACCACACTTTAAATCAAGAGCTCTCACCGTGGAGATCAGTGAAACCTTTAAGAAGTTATGGACAGACTTCAGGGAAGTCTCAAAACCTCCTGAAATTGTATTCAGTTTTGTGTGTGTGTTTGGGAATTTAGAGGGGGTGGAGAACAGGAAAGGGGGGTTGTAGCTTTCATCAGCATCTGTAAATGTTACCTGTGGTAAAAGGCTGACACATTACATTAAAAGACATAAAATGTTATTTTAAATTGAGCATCACTGCTTTCTCATTAATAAAGGCAAAAGTTCCTTGTAAAACAAATGTGTTTTATTCATTATTTCAGCAAATACATCCTGAATGCCGACTATGCGTCAGGCCCTGTTGTAGGCTCTGGGGCTCCTTGGGGAGCTTGGGTGCTAGTGCTGGATACTCTCAGCCTAGATACCCAGACCAACCAGTCGATGGTGATAAGTAAAGCAGGGATGTGGAGTTGGCCAGTTTCCATTGGGATGGTTGGGGAGTTTGCCCTAAAGGACATCATTTGGGTTAAGATGGGAAGAAGAGGGAGTGAGCCATTCAAGTGTCTGAGGGTGAGTTTTATCAGAACAACTATCACACGTTACATATGCATTGTCAGAAACTTGGAAAATGTATTACTTTCATTAGCAGGAGGACGAAACAAATGATTCTTTGAAAATATGGTGGAAAAAAGTACAAAGCATAAGCAGAAAAATAAATCACCATTCCATCACCCAGAAAAATTTCATATCCTGTCAGACCTTCTGTGTACATAAATATACACATGCACCTGCACCGGAGTGTGTTTTAACAGGAGGATACCACACACACGGTTTCTGTAGCCTTCCTTTTTAACTAAGTATCATGAATATCTTCCCGTGTTGGATCTAATTCACATAATGTAATTGTTGCTGGTTGCAGATTAATGCATGTCTTTTTTGTTGTTGTTTTTGTTGGGGATTCATTGAGGGTACAATAAGCCAGGTTACACTGATTGAGATTAATGCATATCTTAATGGATATGGTGTGTGCCAGTTGTGGACATGCCATAATTTCTCAATGAATCAGATTTCAGGTATGGAGGTTGTAAGCAACTTGCCTCCTTTGTGGTCCTGCCACGTGCACCTTGAGGCGCACACACACACATACTATTAATAGTAGTTCTTAATTTGTTCATCATAAAAATGTCAAATGGCGCCTATAAGAAAAGTTTATCCTGGTGCTCCTTCTCACCAGTTTATGCCAGAGAAGGCAGCACTGTAGGGGGAGCATCATTTCTGAGTGAGGTTTTCTGGGCACATCTTCTACCCTATGGGTTTCATCCTCTCTGAGCATTACATTTAAGTTATATGAGCACCAGCAGGACAGGGGGGAGGAAGAATGCTAGATTCACAGGTGGCCTTGACAATATTTCAAGCAAAAGCAAGGCAAGCTATTTGATTCTTTTTTTTAAAGCAAGTACTTTTACTAGTCTTGAATGTGCATCAAAATAATGCCAAAGCCATCACGTTTTCCAGGACTTTTTGTTGGACCTCCACTTAGCCCCTGTAGCACTGTGCTGCTTTTCAGGTTCTCTCCATATCAGTGGCTATTGAAACCTGCCAGGCCTGCCGTCAAGGTGGATTAGCCCCCAGTGATCTTGAGCAGCAGTGAGGCCTACAGGCAAATTCTGTAACTAGCCACGAGGCCAACTCAGCAGATCCCAGCCCTGCCTGCTACCCAACCCAGCCTAGTCTCACAGGTTCCTGTCCTGAGGAAGAGCCAGCCAGTGTCAGTCGCACATTAACCCAATTGTGTGTTAAGTGCTATTGGTAACAGAGGCTGAATGTGACCGTTTCTTCTTGTGGTCTTGTTGGGGAGACAAATGATGGTGTATACACAGTCAGACAAGGGGCTTGTGAGTCTAAGAAGGGTAGGGGGAGAACAAGCCAGGCAGGGAAGTATTCATAGAAGAGTTGAGGACTTCACTGAACCTTGATGATGAGAAGAACCTTGCAAGAAGCGGGTGAAGGATATGTCTTTCCATAGGAGCAACAGGATTGAGGGGCAACAAAATGGGCTGAGGGTCTGTCTTAGTCATTTGTGCTGCTGTAACAAAAGACTAAGCTGGGTGACTTACAAACAGTGGAAATTTATTTCTCACAGTTCTAGAGGCTGGGAAGTCCAAGATCAAGATGCTTGTTGTGAGGGTCCACTTTTTGCAGCGTCCTCAGTCTATCCAATGTATTAAACCAAACTAGGTTCAATACACTGGATAGATTTACACTGGCAAAGCAGCCTCCCGGGCTTTCTTTTGCTGCGGGCACTAATCCCACTTATGAGGGCTCTGTCTTCATGAACTAATCACTCCCCAAAGACCTCACCTAATATCAAGCTGGCTACTAGGTTTTCAACAAGAATTTGGGAGGGGACACAAACGTTCATACCACATTAGAGCCTATTATGATATTCCATGAAGGAGGCAATAGGAGCCTGAAACAAGGCATGGGGAATGGAAGTGCTGGAATGAGACACATCTGAAATATGCTAGGAGGTGAAATCTGCAGGGCGTAGAGTGAGGCGGGGTATCTCTGGGGACAGAGGGATTGTCCTGTGCATTGTGGGTGTTTAGCTGGATCCTTCTACCCTTAAGATGCCAGTAGCGTCCCTTCCCTTTGTTGAGGCATCTGAAAGTGTCTCCAGATATTGCCAAATGTCCCCTGAGGGCAAAACTACTCCTGGGCAAGAACCACTGGGGTGGGAGAAAGAAAGTGGGAGAATGCCAAGCCAGTTTTTGTGCAAACAAGACACAACTATTTGTAGAAAAGCAGAATCAGTAAGGTGGTGTCTGTTTGAGGCCCGTAATCCATCTCTGTGGGGATGGCTAACAGGCAGTGGGATGTGTGGGTTTTATCCCCAACAAAGATATAGGGGCTGAACTACAGATTAGAAACCGAATTAAAAACATACATCTACAAAGGAGAGCTTTGTTTTTCTGGTTTGGAGGCAGAAAACCACTCCAGTGATGTATTGCTTTGAAGCCAGGTTTAATACATTGGCTAGATCCACCCTGGTAAAGGAACTCGCCTCTCCTCTGAACTGCTTCATCTCTGGATGAAATTTCCTTAGAGTTAGCTGTTTCAGGATTATTTCTATCTTCTTCCTTAAGTTTGTGAAGTTCTTGTGAGATTTCTCTACAGTTACCTAATCATTCTGAACTGGGAGTAAAGACGTATTTACTAAAGCCTGGCCAATAATTTTCTTATAGCTAACAGTCCAAAATACCTTCACTGGACCCTATTGTTATCTCATGAAGCAAGAAATAAAGATAAACATAGGCATTATAATGCCACTTTTAAATATAAATATCGGGACATTTAACACATTAACTGCCATGTGAGTTGTATTTAACTTGTGCTAGTTTTGAATGTGGGGCCCGGTGAAGCATATATAACTCACATGTTCTGACCTATCTTGACCTAATGAAGCACTGTGAGCCCAAGGAAACATTTCTTCATCTAGTGTGGCAGTCAGTGTGTTAAGAGGATAATCTGTGAAGGAGACAGTTTGCTGCCCCCCAAATGGCTTTTCCCCTTGTAGAATTGTTGTCAGAAAGTGACAGCTGAAGTGGAGACCACATCCCAGCATCTCTGCATTTCAGTGAGGCTGAGTGGCTGTTTCTCACCTGTTGAAATGCAAAGGGTTTTTCCAGGCTGCAGTGTTTGGAAGTAGGGTTGCTATTTCTCCTTGCACTGACCCGGATTTGCTGGCTACATGTTGACACTAGCCAGGGTGACCTTGGAAGCCACCATCAGTGAGCACATGAATGGCTGCATGGAGCAGTCTCCCACCCGCCCACCACCCCACCTGACCTCATCTCCATTGATGGAGAAACCCTGCCTGGACTTTATGTTAGCAAGAAACAAATATCTATATGTTCAGCCATTGCAACTTGGGGATTTGTCTATTATAGCAGCTCGTGCTACCTTAACTAATGCCTCTGTGCAAGGTGGGCAGTTAAAACCCTATTTAAATATTTGTCAGTCCAACCAGATGAAAAGGACACGTTTCCTCACCTGTTACTGAAGGCTATACTGAACCGATGGTGACATGTTTCTTATTTAATGTTGACTTGTTTACTTATGGTTCAGAAATGCCCCTAGTCTTCTTAGAGTAAAAGAAATTTTGAAATATAGCAACTGCAATATAAAATAGTTATTTATGAATCAAGGGTTTTGAGACCATGATGCATTCTAAGATTTATTTTATTAGTATTTGTAGCCATCTACTCTAACCTGGGTATAGAAGATTAAAAGCAGAGTCCTTGTCCTCAAGGAGCTCACTATATGACAAAAGACTCACAACACACATGAATATGCATGCATAAGGTGCCTTACAGGGGATGAGAGCAGAGAGAGTGACTTATTCCTTCTGGAAGAGTGGGTTTCAGTTGGATATCAAGGGCTGACTTCAGCCCATCAGGCTATTGACTCTATTTAAAAAATCCTGTTTTCAGGTCAGACATATCATTTTAGTTTTTAACCACAAAGCCATTACACCTAACAAAATCACCAAAAATTCATTAATAACTTCTAACAACCAGTCTGTATTCAAATGTATAGCTGCTTTGCTCAAGTAGTGATTCAAATATGATCTACATGTTACATTTGGCTTTTACGTCTCTTAGGCCCTTTCAATCTAGAACAGTCCTCCACTCCCGTTTCCTTCGTGACTGGTAGAAACCAGGTCAGTTGTTATGCTGACTTTCCCACACACCGGATGCAATGCATTGCTTTCTTGTATCATTTACTTTTTTAAGTCATGTGTATTAAATCTAAATGCTTGCTTTTAGGTTTAGGTTCAAGATTCATGGCGAAGGTGCATTGCAAGATTTTTTCTACCCTGGAATAGTAATTATTTCAACAGTGTCAGTTCTCAAATTCTTGTGGGTAATAGAGGGTTGTTACGGTTAATTTTATGTGTCAGCCTGACTAGGCTAGGGATGCTGTTTTAAGCAGCTAAGTGTGTAGCAATTTGTTGCACAGCAATAGAAAATGAATATACTCCCATTTTCTTTCTAAACAGCTAATCTCTCCATGTTACCGTCGTATTTAAAATATTTCGTGGGTTCCCCGTAGCTTGTAGACTAAAGCCCAGATTCCTTACAATGCATTAAGCTCCTTCTCGAGCAGGCATTTCACCCAGCCTTACAGAAGTAGGTAGTTGCAGGTGTTTAAACACATTCTGCTTTCTGTCCCCTTTAGGACTTTGCACTGCCTGAAATAGGACACCTCCTTGCTAATTATTAATATTTCTCACTCATAGTTTTTGCCATCCCCTGCAAACATTTCTCTGGACTTTAAATTTAGGTTCAGTGTATAATCTGGGCTCTTGTCTGGATCACATTTCTCACACTGTATTATCAGTATTCCTTAGTTGACCCATCTTCCCCCAGCTGTCTTGGAACTGTAGGCTCCTCAGCACCCGCCTGGCACTTGTGGATGCCCTGTTACTATTTGTGAATAAAAATAACTGGGCTGCTCCTTGCTGCTCTTCCATAAGCCTCAACTACCTGGAAGCAGAACTCCCACTCCCCTGAGGTGAGCCTCCTGCAGAAACTCTGTGACCCGTCAGGGACCAGAGCACGCTCACCTCGTCTGGATTTCCTATACTTGGATTCAGTTGGGAACGCTGTGCTCAAAAAAGAACCCGTGAGCCCAGCAGAATCCGGCAGGAAGCAGAGGGGCTTGTCTTCTCTTCCGTGGCTTTTCCACCTCTCTAGACAAGGAGCTCACGTGAAATGGACAAAGCAGATGAATAACGGCTCCAATAGCATTATTTTGGGTGATAAGATACAGCGACAGAAACCAAGGAAAGGCTTGATCAGCAGTGACAGCACTGCCGGTGGCTTAGGACAGTGTGGTGCCAGTGTTGTAATTCGGCCAGACCACAGAGAAACTCAGGCATGGAGGGCAGGTGTAACATGGTTTATTCAGCTCATGAGCCAAGTTATGTGGTAGGTCCACCCCAGCTCCTGCCGGCAAGGGAACTAAGTTATAGATCACAATCTGAGATCCACAATCCAGGTGAGGGAGGGCTCCTATGCACCTTTATTCCCAGGGGAACTAAAGTGGCAACATGCCAAGCAGCAGTGACATAGCGTGACGTCACTGTACACGGTCATGGCTCTCTGGGAACTCCTGGCACTTTCCCATGGGAAGAAAGCCCAGACAACTTCATCTTGTGCCATACCCAGGGCCATTGGCGAGAAACCTCAGACACTTTTTCCTGTCCCTGCAATAGGCTTTTAGTCACCAACTACCATGGTGTCCAGGAGCAATTCCTTCTCCGGTGGTCCTTGTCACAGATGAATGATCTTTATTCAATTGTATATTGTTGGGCTATGTAAACACATCTCCACTTTTCTTTAAAACTGGACCGTCGTCACTGGGCTGATCCTATTTAGAAATTTCAGAGCCACTCCCAGCCATCCCTCGAGAACACCCCAACCAGATTGTCCATCTCTGTCCCACACAGGCAGTGACCCTGGAGACATCCCTTTGAGCCCCACCCCCACCCCCACATCTCTGCCAGCGACTGCAGGGAATGAAGGGAATGAAGACAGTTGTCCTATTAAGAGATGGAACATGATAAACCCTCAGGCTTGTCTTTCTCTTCTCTTAGATGCCACTTGAAATTTCCAACCAATCTTTAACATGGCTAAATTCTTTCCACCCCCAAGCCTCAACCATTAAATTAAAAAAAAAAAGAAAAGAAAAAGAGGAAAAGTGAAAAAAACAGACATCCTTTGTGTAGAAGTAGCCATTTCTGGAAGTTTTCTTTCATTTCTGCTGAATTACTTGTCAGGTCAAGGAAGAAGTTTTAAAGGAGGTTAAAAAAAAAAACCCCTACAGCTAGCTAATCATTTGTATGCTGAATATTAGCCCATCAGGATTTGAAACTCCTGGATAAAACAACTCATAATGAAAATGCAGGGAGACTCTTAACTGTGGTGATTCTAATGCTCACCTCTATTATTATAATAATAGGGGTCTCAAATGGAGCTGTTGAGAACAGTGGCTGCCCCTGACTAGAATTCAACCAGAAAGATCAAGAGAGAGCCCTAATTGCCTTTCTTCTCAGATCAAACAATTGACTTAATTCTCCAGGCCTACACACCGAAATGTGTTTGAGGAGATTCAAATAGGTTACTACAGAGGATTAAGGTTTTCTCTGCAGATTATACTTTTATGCCCGGTAGTTCATTGCTTGAAGTGTTAAGTAGTTTTGTCAAAATAAGCAGCGCTGGAAGGATTTTTAGAAACTTACAAATCACACACTCTTGCTGAGTAACACAAGGGACGTCTGTTTTTTTTTCACTTTCTCTCTTTTTTTTTCCTTTTAATTTAATGGTTGAGGCTTGGGGGTGGGGAGAAATTAACCATGTTAAAGATTAGTTGGAAATTTCAAGAGGCATCAAGATAAGAGAAATACAAGTGTGAGGGTTTATTGTGTTTCATCTCTTAAAAATGGTTTCACAAATGATGCGGCTGAAGAAGCCACATAAAGAGAAGGGATTTTCTTGTGAGTGCTTAAGTGCTTGAAGAGAAAGTCCAAAGGGGGATGTGAAATCCGACCCTGGAGGCTTCTTGGTAGTGCTGTGCTAATCAGTGTTATTTTACTCACTAAGACTTCATTTCTGCTTAAAGGAGTTGGTGGCAAAATAAGCTTTCATTCTCGTACAATAGGATATTCCCAAGGAAGGGCGCTTGTCAGGAAGTCATCAGTGACACTCTGTCCTTGGTTCCACAGGTGGCTGTGGCTCGGCCAACCTCATTCTGCCCAGTTGTCCTCCCAGCTCCCTTGGGAATGCATCCTCCTCAATCAAAAGGTGTCTGATGAATTTACCCGGCGCAGTCACGGCCAGAGCACTGGCAATCTGTGCATCTTCTTTCTCTTTTTCAGTTCTCCAGGGTGTGTCACTCTTAGTAAAGATACATTAAGAGCCTTAATTGATGCTGCAATATTGCACAACACACGTACCAAATATACACAGGGACCAGCTAAAGCCCCGGCAGCGACTGACAGCCATGGTGTGCAAACATCCCTTGGAACCACAGCACTTTGGTTTTTGTTCGGTCCTGGCACAATCATGGTTACTTCTGGGTCCAACTTCCCAGGTTTTTCAGAACTCAACTCCATTACCCTGTGTCCTGACACGTGCCAAGAATATGCTTTGCTCTCTCATCTCCTCTAGCATTGGGCCTCCCTACATGGAGCTCTGCCTTCCCATGGGTGGGCAATCTGTAAAGAGACAGCAGGCTGGTGAGCACCAACTCGCCCCCGGGGAAACCTCAGGTGTCATTTATAAACTTCTCCCCAAGGAGGAAAATTGCTGGTAAACCTCAAGGCAGAGTTAGTGATGAGTATGGGGATGTGGGATTGTCTCTTGTGGGACAAAGCTAAATGGTACAGGATGGAAGAGAGAAACTAAAAGCCTGGAGGGAAGGCATGAGAACAAGAGACTGAGAATTAGGCTTGCTCTCAGAGGCTGGGAGCGCCCAGGGCAGTGAGGGAGGGAGCCAGGCAGAAGAGGGACATGGTGGGGAAAGCGGCTGTGTGCAGAGAAAAGTCTAACAGGGTCAGGGGCACAGAATGCTAGCTGTTCAGCCTTGCAGACTCAGGAAACACCTATTGCTCAATCATGGAGATGGACAGTAGAACGAAGAAGAGCATTGAGTCCAATGCCCAGAGTCCAGTGCCCAGACTAACCAAGAGACCCAAGACCACACAAGGGCTGGCCACTCCTGGGCCACATCACTAGCAGGCTGGGGGCAGACTTTCCCCAGCTGTCTTCTGCTCTCTGTTGCATCTCTCCTTTCCGTCATTCCTATCCCCATTGAGTCCCAAATGGTCCCTTCTGCTCTTTCTAAGCCTCAGCCTTCTCTGGACACATCTCATATCTCTTATCTATTTTTCTGAGACTCAGTACTCAGATTAAGTCCCTCAGGTGGCAAATAAATGAGGTCTTTGAATGCCTTGGAGTCCACTGCAGAATAAAGGCTTTCCGCCTGGGACCACAAACAATATGCCAAAAGGGCCAGATAGTGCACATCTTAGTCTCTGTGGCCAACAGGCAAAATTGAGAACATTCTGTGGTCCTTATATGATAATGAGACAAATTTTCACAGGTTTTTTAATTGGTGGAATTCAAAACTTCATAGACATTGATTTTTGAACTCCATGGAATTTTTGTAACCGTAAGATATTATTCTTATTTGAGATTTCCCCCAACTATTTAAAAATGTAAAAACTATTCTTAGCTTGTAAGTTGACAGGCTGGACTTGGCCCAGGGGGTGACGACCCCCACTTTAACAAGGTTGAAAACTGCCACCCTAAGACACTGTGCTCTTCTCAGTCTCTGCAGACTCACGATGATCTGAATGAAAATGCTGTCATCAGAACTTCGGTTTCCAAATCAATGCCTGCGACTCGTGGCAGGAGTTATGGAATGTTCTGCTTTCCTCCAGGCTGCAGGCCAAAGTGCCCTTGTAATGAATGCGGGCACATCCCTTCAGCAGGGATGTGTGCCCTTTGTAGGCAGTGTGCCCCAAGGACTGAGTGGTCATCTGACCTGTTTATGGTTTCAAAGCACTTTAACATACAATATCTCATTTAATACTCACAATAAGTCAAGAGGCTCATTTGTGATTGAAAAGGATCAGGCATCCAGGAGTGGAGGGAGAACGGACTGTAGGTGTTCCCGGGAACTGAACAGAGCAACAACGAAGACAGATCTGGAAGTTTGGTCCAGTGGGGGGTCAACAATCAGGAAAATAAAATCATCCTATTAACATGAAAAGAATCGGTACACACATCAAGATGAAAAAGAAACATGTCCTTCTTTGAGTATTTCCAGAAATATTTAGCCTTGTTTACTGTAACCTAAAAGCATATCTTAAGACGAAAGGCTCTAAAAGCTGAATAAATCCAAAAGATAAAAAGAACAGACTTCAAGGTAATAATTATACTTCCAAAAACAGTCCCAGATGCTTCTCCGGGCCAGTAGCTAGTATACGTGTTTTGTTCTTACCATGTATGTCAAGGTCTTAAAGCAGCCTGCAAAGGAAAGTCTGAATTGGGACACAAAGCCGGAGACCGTGACCCTTTCTCACAGATTGGAAGGAGATCACAGAGGCCTAAGACTTTAATGAGCCGCGGCAGGTTAGTGGCAAAGGTGAGCTCGCTGCCCACCGGCGAGAGGTCAGGGAAGCGGGGACAGCCTGCTGCTGCTGTCTGCTTCTATCGTGGCCACACGGTGACATCACACAAGCCCAGAGTTCTTTGAACACTACCCCCAGGAAGTGTCACTCAGTGACAACTGATGCCCTTAGAGGGTAATGGTTAAGAGCAAGAGCTCCGGAGTCACACTAACCTGAGTTCAAATCCTCAGTCCTCCCCTTCCTGACCTGTGACCTTAGGGAGCCTGCCTGTGCATAGCTGATGGTCTAGAAAGGAGGATGGCCCCGTAACTATGCCAGCGGCTTTGGGGGAGCGCTAAATGAGCTGATGCATGTAAAATGCCGGCCACGCAGCGGGGCAGGATGAACGTGGGCTATTGTTATCAGTGTTATTTATTAGGCCAGTAGCAAACCCGAATGGCTTATGACCCTGTGGAGAGGCACTTCAGTGGCAGAAGAAAAAGCTCTGGGTTGGGATTCAAAAGACCTGGGTTGCACGTCAAATTCTGACCCTCAAGAAAGGTTAAGTGATCTGAGGAAAGCTACTCACAGCGCCTGACTTGCCTCATCTCGGCAATGGAGTTCACAACATCTATCTCGCAGGGTCATTGGGAGGAGTAAGGAAGACAGGATGCGAGATGGCTTTATAGATTCTGTTACTAAATACCTCAGCAAAAATGTTCACAGCAACATCTGTAAATGTACGTATTTACACATACCACATCTCATTCCGTAAAATATTTGAGGCAGTCTTCAAATCTCAGGCAAAGCTCAAAACCCACATTAAAAAATCCACATGAAATAATGAACCATAAATATGAGTTAAAAATGAAGATATAGGAGCAGGTGGAAGTAGGAACAAAAGATCCAGGAAAAATAAACATTCATAATTGTAGATCAGAAGATTCTGTCTACTGTTCAAATTGAATATCGAGTTTATCTCTAAGTTTCCCAAGAGCTAAAGGAATAAAAGGGAAATGTGGTCTTTCGTTCTTACTAAAAAAATGCACATCTTGCCCTCTCCTCCTCTCCCTTCCCCGCCTCCTCTTCCCTCCCTCTTCCTCATTCTCTTTTATTTAAGTGAAGCAGTAATTTGCAATCCTCACTACAACCTTGCCTAGGTAAGGTTCTTTATAGATGAAGAAATCAAGGCTCAGAGAGGTTACCTAGCTCGCCTGGGATCACACAGCATTATGAAGCAAAGCTGAGATTCTGAGCCAAGCGGGAAGGCACCAAAGCCCTTTCTCCTCCTACCACACTATGAGTAAAATTGTCTAGCTGGAGCCCTCAGCAAGGCTGTTTACTAGACAGTTAGCCAGAAACTGTCTTCCTGCCCCAAATTTCTGCCCAGCATGTGATTCAGAAGAAAATTACTTCTCAAGACAAAAGAAGCAGAATGAAACCCTCCCATTATCTGAGTGTTGGGCAAGCAGAAAAAGCCTTGATGGTGGGTGTGAACTGTGGACACCCAGGAAGAAAGGGGCAGTGTCCCTGGGCTCATGAAGGAGCTTGGAAGGGACCCCTGCAGAGGGGCCTTCCTGCCAGCAACTGTAGAGGCTGCGTGCGAAGTAAACTGGAGGGAGGACAAACAGAATCTCCAGAAACGCGCTCTGAGACAAGAGAGAAAATTCCAACCTGGTGGGGCAAGAGTGATATGGAAAGAACACCCCGACAGCAGGGAAACGAGGGTCCAAGAGGAAGGAAGCGTAGTCCCAGCCTGCCTTACTCAGGTCTGGTAACTGACACCACCGCTCTGCGGTCAGAATTACAAGTCATCATAACTAAGTGAGGTTCAAGTTTATCGTATAGCGTAAAGTCTACGGTTCCCACTGGTCTATTTAATGGCTCCATAAAGCGCGGAGTTAAAGGAGCTCCTCCAGGCATCATCGTACTGATGTCTGCACTGAAGGACCTACCCATTATCACAGACCAGAGTAACCAGCACCTGTGATTTTAACAAGGTTTATGTCTCTCTGGGCGGCAATAGATTATGTTAGCATGGATTCCACAGTGCATCTCACATAAGGTCATAAAGGAGGCTTTGAGTGACCAAGAAGGCGATGTCTTCAAGCAATATTGCCACAGTAAACGTGGCATCTCGCATCCCAAGGCTTTCCTTCTCGTGGTCAAAGCACCTACATTACAGCTTGGAGAAGGAAATTCTGCAGAGATCAAGATTACTTGGTTCAGTTCTGTGGCTTTTGATGTCAAGTGTGATTAAGGGACAGACTTTATATGGCATTGGGGCACATATATACACACATTATGTATGATACATATCATGGATTTTACGTAACTTTATTGACATTAATTTTCTTAATATGGTATTTTGATAAGAATTGGGCATTTGACAGTTTTATTATTAATATAATTGAGAATGAAACTATGTCCTTTGGAAATCAAAAGTAAACAGATGACAATTTTATACTATTTTACGAAATGTGAGTAGGCAAAGTTACTATCTACTTGGATTGATAGCTATCTGGCTGCAACTTGGAGACAAGGTGCAGAAAGCTGGAATTGTTCTTGGGAAGTAGTTCTGGGGCTTTCCTGGCACTTAAAAAAATGATTAATTCAGCCTTGAAAATTCTATACTGTTGAACACAAGAGGAAGCTTTGGGCCTGTAAGCCGTCAGAGCAGTTATTACTAGTTCCCCTCCATGGCCACATAAAACCTGGATAATGTTCCCATAGATAACGCATTTTTGATCAAGGCAGTTTACTACTGCCAGGATGCATTAATTAAAAGATGTCCTTATTTTAGTCTCTAAATAAATGTACCTGTTTTATGAGATAATTGGACATGAAGCAATTACATTTTGGACAACATCTGCCAAAAATGATTTTAGTTGGGTCCTATAATTAATTAACTGGAGGGCCTCTGAATCTGAAGGGTTTACTCATAAGTGAGTGTAATGGGGAGGAATTTGGGCCATTAATTTCTACTGTGAGGATTATTCAACTCAGCTCAACTCATGGTATTTTAAAACAGGAGCCCCATTGTTTAGGAGAGGACCCTAAACAGAATCCCCCCTCTAGTTTGAATGCAAAGCATCTGTGGACAGGACCAGTAAAAGAAAATCAAGATACAAAAAGTGATCAAGACAAAAAGAAATGTGGGGGTGCATTTCCAAGGCCCAACGTTCCCCAAATGAATTGGAATGCCATGTTTGTAGGTCCAGACCTATTTAGGCTTCATAGATAAGTCATTTACCACTTTACTGACTAAAATTCTAGTTTGAGGAGTAAAGTCATAATGGCTATATACAGTAGAACCTCTGTAGTGGACCACCTCTGCACATTGACCACCTCCTGAAGTTGACCTGATTTTCATAGGCTGGACACGCTCCACATGTGTGTATCAGCCCAGCAGGCCTAGTCCCTAATGTTGACCACCTCTGTGTGATGACCACTTTGTTACAGTCCCTTGGGTGGTCAGCTCACAGAGGTTCTACTGTATTATATTTCTGTCTTTTTTGTTCACTTATTTTTTGCTCAGCCGAGATATCACTAGTATAACTAGAGATGGGAGGGTTTTTTAGTAAAGGCCTCAAGTGGATGGTGGCGTTTAGGTGCCCAGGTCTGTTGTCAATAAACAAAAGGCCATCTTTGTCCCTCAGGTTGGAGTGGGGTCACTGGAGGAGTAAGGAGCATAATTCCCATGTATCTACCTTATATCTGCATCTCTTCAAAGTAAAGCCTGATACAGACATGAGTTGTAAGGAGCCTCACATGACAAATCCTGTCCCAAAGAAAGCCATGAATTCGGTTCCTTAGCTGTCCTCTCAGACGTCTGACTCTTCTTGGCCAGGCTTCCCAGCAAGTCCATGAGTCTGGTTTCTCCTGCTCTTCCGATGGGCAGCAGTGTATTTAGACAGAAGGAGAAAGAGAAGGGCTTGGAGTAGCTAGATACGTGATCATGACAGAGACAGTTTAAGTTCAAAGTCAAAACAATAAGAAAAAATCCAATTCTAGTTGTGGAACTGCATTTTATAGAAGAAACAAATGTGTGTTCATGACAATAATTCTGCATACAGGAATAGCTAAATGCTATTTTCCAAGTATATATGATACATATTAAAATTGATCATAAATAGTATTTGTAGGCACCTGATAACAGGGACCTCAGAGAATCCCTGCCGCCGCAGCACTTAGCCACAGGCTGCTTTGGTGCTGGCCGAGGTGCTGATCACACGGCTGCCAGAACCCAGAAGTCTTCCCGCAAATGCAGCCCTGCAAGGCAATAGTGCTGGAAACCTCGTCGTGACTAAAGGACCCTGTAACTTCCGGCTCCCTGGGAGTGGCAATTATTGTATATTTCTGGGGTCTCCAGGGGTGATCTCCTCTCAGCTGGCATTGGGGAGGGAAGATAGAGAATAGTTGCCTGAAGCGTAACAAGTCAGCAAGAACATGGAGTTTTATTTTGGGCACAGGCAGCAGGTGGGGTGAAGATGGGCTGCCTGGGGCTACAGGTCCCAGGCTGGAGGCAGGCTGCTCCGTGGAGATGGCTAGGGGCAGGATACAGATGGTTGGAAATGACCGGGGGCTGTCAAGGTCACAAGAAAGGGTAGGGGGTAGGGGCAAGACAGAGGCGGGGGACAGGAGGAAGAGGGTAGGGCTACGGGTCTAAGCCTGGACTGTGGCGAGTAGGAGGAATGACAGGGCTGGAGGAGGCATAGCTAGGAGGCGTCTTCTAGGAGAAACAGTGTCATGATGGCAGGGGGGTCCCAGGAAGGCCCTCTCTCCCTCTGTAAGTGCACGTTGGTATCTGAACTGTGACTTTATAAAGCAAATTTTTGTTTTCAATGTGTTTTCAGTTTAGCTGATGACATGTGATATTCACTCCATAGAGGTTAAATAAAATCCCAGAGAGCCCAGGGTAAAATGACTACTATGTGGTATTCACTAAAAGTGGGAATTCTAAGAAGGGGATTTGCAAATGGGGTCTATTCATTGGAGGAGTTGACAGGGAGAAACTGCCATCTTGTCTGATTCTTGAGGTGATGAGTGTGGAAAGGAGGAGGCTGGCAAAGCAGGGATGACCTTGATCAGGGGCTATCCTATAAGTAATGGTAAGGAATTGGTGGTTTGTGATCAGCAGCATGATGTAAATGAATTTGGCTTCTTTTTGGAAAAAAATTCTGAAAGGATCATGAAGAATGCATTGGAAAGGAGACATTTGGGAGATGAATACTTTTTTTTTTTTTTTTTTGAGACTGAGTCTCACTATGTCACCCTTGGTAGAGTGCCATGGTGTCACAACTCACAGCAACCTCAAACTCTTGGGCTTAAGCGATTCTCTTGCCTCAGCCTCCAAGTAGCTGGGACTACAGGCGCCCTCCACAATGCCCAGCTGTTTTTTGGTTGCAGTTGTCATTGTTGTTTAGCAGGCCTGGGCCAGGCTAGAACTCGCCAGCCTTGGTGTATGTGGCCAGTTCCCTAGTCACTGAGCTATCGGCGCTGAGCCAGAGGTGAATAAAATAAATTCTAAGACTGAGTTGAGTACCAAGAGAAAGATGAGGAAAAGCCTGTATTAGAGGTGTAAGTGAGAAGCATTGAGGGTGGAAAGGAAAGAGCAGCTTCTACAGTAGTTTTATTTTATTATTATTATTATTATTTTTAAGATAAAAGGCTTACTCTGCTGCCCAGGCTGGAGTACCATGGTGTTGGCCTAGCTCACAGCAACCTCCAACTTCTGGGTTCAAGCAATCCTCCTGCCTCAGCTTCTTAAGAAATTGGGAATACAGGTGCCCACTATAATGTTCAGATAAATTTTCTGATTTTTAGTAGAGACTCAGTCATGCTCTTGCTCAGTCTAGTCTCAAACTCCTGACTTCAAAAGATACTCCTGCCTCAGCCTCCCAGAGTGCTAGGATTACAGGTGTGAGCCACCACACTCAGCCTGGGGTAGGGTTCTTAATGTGGTGGCCCAGCAACCCTTAGAAGGCCCACAGATGGACTAAGGCCCTCCTAGGACTGGCTGTGCCTTAGTATTCCTGCTGTGTTTTGGTGACTGTCTGAGAACAGCTCTTCGGAAGCACAGGCTGAGTGCAAATGCAGCAGCTCTATTTCTGAGCCCAGAAGCTGGGAGATCTCACAAGCTCATGACCACCACAAGGACACACAACCTTTATTGTATTCTCAAAGAGGTCCATGACCAAAATAGGGTTAAAACACCTTTCTAGAAACGGTTTCGGGGTAAAACCAACAATACGTGCAAACAGTTTAATCTGCATATCTAGGGGAATGGTGCTGACTCTGCCTGACCTGTGACATGTTGGAGGAGGCACAGAGCAATGGAACGAGCTTTGTCTCCACCATCTTGTGTCTGAGATGCTGGTGTGGGACCCACTAACACTCTACCCAGTATCCAGGAAGCTCTAATGACACAGTGCAAGCTGCAAGTCTGTGACAGAGTTTCCCCAGAGTAATAGAGTTGACAATGGAAACAACAGGAATGGATACATTTCCCTCAGAAGTGTGTTGATTGAGCAGAGCAGAGTCAAATGTCTTTGTTTGGGGTGGGAGCGTGGGGTGTAGCAGTCCAGGTAGGCTGTTGAGAGAAACCAGAGTAAGAGTGAGAGGAGTGGTCAGAAAGAAAAGCAGATAATCACTAGAGCACTCATGTCCTAAAAGCAACGAGGACAGAGTCTAAAAAATAGCCAGGTTGTCAAAAATGCCCAGTGCTTGCAGAATGTCAAGTAGGAAGAGGTCTGAGGGAAAGTCATATTTGAAGGAGGACTCACGAAACAGACTTTTCAGGTTTACACACAGATCTAATCTCACCACTCCATTACTTTTGTATTATAGCCATTCTCTGAATTCTTGCGGAAGAACTTTTCCCTACATTCTATTTCTCTATCTTGAGTTGTCATCCAAACCCTACAAAACAGAAACTAAACAAAACTCGGTACATGTGCTTTATGTTGAATATTTTAGACCTGAGGCATATCTGGCTTGTGAAAACATACTATAGCTTTTTATTTTAATGGATGAGTGATATCATCATTTACTGAATCTACTTTTGAGGAGCACATTTTCTGGGGTGAAGGTATTTTTCCCCGTGTAATGCAGGGACTGGAAACTTGTACTATTGTCTAATGGTTCAGAAATGCTTCTCTGTGCCAGTTATTGATCCGTGTTGTTTGATGACAAAGACTTTAATTCCTATAGAGCGTAAGTGTATGGAGGATCGATTTAAGAGTTATCCACGTGAACAGCATATCTTGTCCTTTTCAAAATAGTAGTTTCGGTTTTCTCCACTAGGTGACTTTGTGCCTTTCTCTAAAGATTCAGATGACTCATTTACCTGAGTTTTGTTCCAGGAATCTTATTTCTCATATCAAATTTATAGTTTTAACTTATTAGAAAATATAAACTTTGTAATATATTTTCCTTTGCCCCTTATTACCAGAATTACACAGTACTTAGGTACAATAATAGGTTAATCTTGGTCCTGGTAAGATGATTCCCAGAGTTGTGCCTGGTTAATATATATTTGCTGAATGAATGAACAAGTTCCCTTTGACCAACTCAGTTCTGCTTCTGAGGTAAATGTCATGTAGTGCTTTTGCTTGTAAATTATGTTGAGTCATCTTGGAAGTAGACTGGGAATTCATCTTGAATTCAATCTATACAACAATGAAGCAAGCTGCACCCACAAAACATAAAGAACAAGACAACAAATTTCCCTGATTTTTCATGGCTTAATGTAACAAAATATAATTTACGAAAGCACCATCAATGGTAGTTTCATCTCGCAGGTGAGTCAAGAAGAAAACAATCACCATTTCATTATGTTTTAGACAATACTTCAAGTTGGTTCAAGGAAATAAGGTCAAGGAAGGAGTGTGATCTTTGGAGTCAGACAGATTAAACAAAACTTACTAAAGTTGTGACCCCAGAAAGCTAAATTAGCTTCTTTGTCTATAAAATTGAAGTAATAATGTCAAATATCTCCTAGGACGGTGCAGGAATTAAATGCAGTAAAACACATGACGCCTTGGACATTCCATCAGACATAGCCAATTGTTCAGGAAACTTCAGCTCCCTTCCTCCCTTTCCAGTGAGCATCAGACACACAGAAATTCAATTATGGGAGATGAAAGGCAGTCTAGGAACACTCAGTTTTCCTTGCTCCTATAAATCAAGAATGCATTTATGAGTTGTAATTTAGTGTGCTTACTGAAGACAACAAAAAACAACCAACACAAAAACTAGGTATGGACTCTCACTGTTCTCTTGTATTAACACATCTGTAAAAGGCCTTGGGACATGTTTAGTTGCTGTTTTAAAGCCTGGCACTCCTGAGTCCCATGAGGAAGACAGCAAACACTCATTCTGTTTCAGGTATTGACATTCTAGTGAAGAACTGATATTTTCTATAGGATTACTACTCATCATGACTGAAGTTCAATAGGTAAATTAAAAGCCCAGCCACTCCTCAGCTCTGGAAGTGACTCACTTCTCAAGCAATGCTCTCACATGGCTTGAAGATGGGCTGAAAGATGTGCTGGATCAGAAATGCTCATTGTCTAGGGGGTCTCTGGCCCGTTCCCAGGAGAATTTGCGGGTTGTTTAATAGAACTGCACAGGCATTTAGCTGAGTGCCTTCTGGAGCTTGTCCTGCCCATTCCCGTAATTTGCACCAGGTCACTTGTTATCCATTTTAGCTGACTGAACAGTTTGAATCATGGGTGTGAAAAGGCAACTGAAGCAATAGTTAGCAAAGCCCTTCCAGGAAGGCGCTGTCTGTGTCTTGACGTGTGTAAGCAGGGTCATGAACTACAACCAGCTCTTCTCTTTGCAGAAAAGACACACGCACACACATTCACTACTTGCTTAAGAATATCATTAGTCTTTGTGAAAACTGACTTATAATGAGAATCTGCAACAAACAAAACCAACCGACCAAATAACAATAACAACTAAAAACCCAAGAAATTGAACCTGAGCAGAAACACTCCAACTAGCTAAGAGCAAACATTTTGCAAACTCTAATGGGTCTCCAGCCTTGTTTTGGAAAATTTTGGTGCTCTTTTAAATTTTTTTTAGATTGACTAGAGCTTAACAGTTCAGTGTTGATCTCTACCTATGTGTCACTGCAAATGCGGTGTTCAGGTACTTATTTTCCAGTTTAGCATTTCACTAATAGTCTGTTATTTTCCACCTAGGTTGCTTTGTGACAATCTCATGCAAAATTTCCTCCTGTGTGGTCTTTGCTCTTTCAGATACATCTCATTATCCATTTAAGAGTAATGAGGTAAATATGTGCCATCAAGTGACTCTAGGGGAATAAGTGGCCAGCCAGCACAGCCTTGCAAATAAGTAGTTGCTCTCACCTGGAGAGCTTTAAAACATGTCCACACTGGAAACATTTTAAGGTACAGGTTAAAAAAAAAAAATCTTTACTTGCTACATAGTTCTCACAGGAGTTTTGTTAAAACTCTACTTACCAGTGAATATATGTGGGTGTTTATGGAGATAAGAAAGTGAACATAAAATGTTTTTCCCATTGGGGATGTTTCATGCAGGTTACAAAACTCAGCAGTGATCAGAAGTGCTAGATTTCTGCAGGAAAAGGCAGGCAGTAAGGGCAGAGCCGTAGGGAGTGGTATGGCATGATCAGAACAGCCAGGGAGGTGGCTGCCAGCAAGGCAACAGTTACTTCCTGGGCTTGCATTGCAAGGAAGGAGAGATGGTGAGTCTCTATGGGGGCAGTGCTGGTTCCCTATGGCCAGAGGAATGAATCTGAGGCTCGCTGGGCAGGGTTCAGGATGAAGAATAAAGACAAGATGCCAGCTGTGCCTTCCAGATCCTGTCTTGCTGGTAGGCACCTCCTTAGAGCAGGTAGTTAAACCATTCACCCTCAATTCAAGATGCTGCCCTTTATTTCTCTGCTCAAGTGTCCTATGGAATTGTGTCGCATAGTCTGACCATCACACACCAACATCTGTGTCTAACCCTCAGATTCCTTCTTAGTTAAATTTGTGAAATGGAGGTTTGAAGCCAGAACAATACACAGATTACATTTTGGAGACTTAAAAATAGTTATTCAAAAAGTCTCTTCTATCTCCCCTCTCCATCTGAGTATCATGGGAATTCAAATTTAGAGATGAGTTTCTCCTAAAATCAGGACCGCTGTTCATGTTGCCGTAGTAACATTGCTAATGAAAGAGTTTCCAGGAGGCCCATTTGTCAAACTCTGTTCCAATCACAAGGACTGGATTTATAAATTTCCATCACTGTTTCAACTCTGTTCCTCTTCTACAGATTCATGTATTATTTTACAGGCAGGCGTGAAACTATGTAACTGGATTAAAAAGTAATGAAATGCTACAATTGATAAATTAGCTACTCAAGATAAATAAAAAGGATTACAGTAATCATTGTACATAGCCAGTGTTTTATTTCTTGAGTTCATATGTGCTTTGATGGCAAAAACTTTTTCCAAATCCTGCCCATTGCTGAGATAGACTCCAACAAACTCTCTGCAAACCAGGGGGGGGGGGGGGGAAAGCCAAAAAAACAAACAAAAAAAGATACCTTCCAACTTCTGGAGCTTTGGTGAATTGCATCCCAATCCCAGATGTGACTTGGACTCCGCCATCAGTTTGACGCTGCTGGTCGGTGCATGATGTGTTTTTCAAAAATGCCAGGCTAGGGGTAACAGGATATGTTCTGGGAAATATGTGCTTTGGTTTGGAGATGACAGGTTGAGCACACATTTGCCTTTTGGCAATCCCCAAAACCACTGGGGTAAAAGCGAAAAGATAGACATGGTTATTAATCCATTGTGAGACAGCCAGAATAAGGCCAAGAAATGGGTAACCGACAGCCAAGCAGTAGCCATAAGACACACACAAATTTATGGAGGAAACCGCTCTACAGAAAACAGATGCAGCTGACTCCATCCCTCCCTTCCCTAGATCCCAGATGCAAGTCCCAGAACTACTGTCATCTTGAGAACCTGGGACACCATGCCAACGTGTAAGGGACGACCTAGTGGGAAGATAAAGTCGGGATTCTGTCAGTTCAGGATTGCCTGTCTCTGGACTCAGTATTTAAGTAAATTAAATCTATGTTTGTTTAGGGCGTGTTAACTCAAGGGCTCTGTCACTTGAGACTAAGCAGCAACCGATTAATAACGAAAGAAAGACGTGCAGGAAAGAAGGAAGGGAGGGATGACGTGTAATCAGCCTCCTCTTCTGTAGGGTAGAATTGAGATACTGATTTCTGTCACTGGAACCTGGTCTGTAGAAATATTTGGTAATTCCTCACCTCCCCCTTTTTTTTTTAATCCTGCCATCTTCTTCCTATAAAATAGAGTATATTAGGCTTAGTCATTTAGAGTCTAAATGTGATTCTGAAATTCATTGTTATAAAATCCAAGGGCTTATGATTTATGAGGCAAAGAAATATGTCCTTGGATTCCAAAAGCTTGGTTTTGAGAATCTAACGAAAAACCTGTGATGGATTTAGGGAATCAAGGTTGGCTTGCCTAAAGTGAGGAGGAGGATAGAGGGTGAGAGTGAGAGGGTCAGAGGGAAAGCCAGTGCTCAGGAGGTGGCCGGCGCTGAGCACCCTCCACCTGCCAGCAGTCTTGGGGGGAAAGTCAGAGTGGGAAGGGGCAGCAGCACCGTCCTCCGCGGGAGGCAGCAAGCTGAGCAGCAGTCCTCACCCATCTGAGAAAATGGTGCCATGGCTGTAAATGGGACTCACAGTGCAGCAGGCCACGGCCGTCCTGAGACAGCCCGGATGAGATTCCTGTGTCTCCATGGTCATAGGAGAGAGTCAGGAAACTGTCACTCCCTAAAAAGGGTCTCAGGAGAGTGGGGATGGTTAGTGGATCTGAAAGAGGTCTCTTATCAGAACACGGATGTGGCCCAATGCCCAGAGTTCCTTGCACAGCTCAGGGGCTGTTCACAGAGATTCTGATGACCAGGCTCAGAAGATGCCAAGTGAGTCAGAAGCCAGCCACAGACTAACAGCCTGTCCACCCCCAATGCTTTGCCACCACTTAAATCCCCCCTGGACAAGACCCACCCTTCAAGGAAAAGTGGGTAGGAGGGAGGAATGAGATCTGACCCTATAGAGTTTAAATATAAAATGACTGAGTTCACTTGGAATTGACAATGATTAAGGTTTCTGCCAGCTGGTAAAGTGTGGTCTTTTCGTTACAGAAAACAAAGAAAGTTAATCCTTTTTACATCCAAGAATGTGACTTGAGGAAATTGAACCTGCTACATAAGAAACTGAGGCATAAGTATATTATTTAAAGTAATTAAAGATAAACAAGGACAGAAATAAAAATGATAATGCATCAAATATTATAAAGAGGAAGAGGTGGGAGAAGAGAAGATGGTTGTATATGTTAATTAAATCCTCATCTTTCATTTCTGGGAGACAATAGGCTAAATATAAATTTGATACATTCAGATATCTCATGTGCATGTTATTTAGTATTTTGAAGGCAACAAGTATAAGAATTAAAAACCAGAAACAGTTAGGATGTTGTTTATTGAGAGAGTGTGAGTAGGAAGGAGACTTTTTTTTTTTTTTCAATCGTGAATTGTTTTTTACTATTTAATTTTTTTCTTATAAGATATCCATGTTACTTTTATATAAATTAAAACAGGGAAAAAACAATCATGAGCCTGTGTGTGTTTGTTTGTGCTATATTCTGCAGTGATCTATGCAATAGCATATGCATGCTAAACATAAAAATACCTCGGAATAAATGCTCTGAGGACACGGAATACTATGCAGTAGAAAGGCTTACAGACCTGGGCAGGAATTCTCTGGCTCTGGGCAAACAGAGCAACAGCCAGAACAATGGAAAAGAGACATGGAGGTGGGGGGGGGGCGGGAAGGAGAAGGACAAAGGCCACCTCCCTTCATGAGCAGAGAACTGACAGACAGGGTAGGGAGTTAGGAATGAAAACTGAAGTCATTTGACCTATGTTTGAACAGAAGACGATTTGTAGAAGGAAAAACTAAGAATTACAAGGGGTCTAAGAAACAGCCCAGCAAATCCTTACAGTGTTGTCAAGCATATAAGCCCCTGTGCACTGATTCGGAGATCACGTCTCTTTTTTTTTTTTTTTTTTTTTTTTTTTTTTTTGTCTGGAAGGCCTTTGTATCCACCAATTTGGTCAATATGCTTCATTATCTTCTTGGGCTAATGGAACCAAAAGAGTAGAGATACAGTCTAGGACAGGTGAATGAGTGATAGTAATGGCATCCCCTAATTTAGACAATAGGTGCAAAGAACCACTTTCAACCTGCTACTGAGATCATCTGCCCAGACTCTGAAGAGCCTGGTTAGGGCTACATATGAATGTCGGATCCCAGACCAGTGCTAGTTGGTTTAGGGCTGATGGAAACCATTTGTGAGATTAGAGAAACTTTTCAGCCTGAAACTTGTTGAAAATATTTGCAGGACTCAAAAACCACAGAATGAGCAGAGATTTATTTTTTAAAAATGGTTTCAGTCCATGGCACCGAAGTTACAATCATGCTGCTTCACAACTATATTATGGTCACACCAAAGAAAAATTCTCTTCATGTGGCTACAGCGAGGTGAATAGGAACTCCTGACCTCTAACCGTGCAATTTTGCTTTCCCAATAACGGTATTCTGGAAGCATCGGGGGTAGATTGCTTTCGCTAGAATGCAATACCTGGAAACTGGCCTTTGCTTTCTGGCCATTCATCTGACCCCCCAGGAGAGAGCTTATTCAGAGCTGACAATACAGAAAGAGGTTTAATCAAAATCAAACTCCATAGACATATTTTATGCCTACAGCAGAGTGCCCTGGTTGAAATTCAACCCAAGGATATTTGAAGTCTTGATGGGTAGGAGTTGAGAAACCTATCATTTAAAAATTGCCAGCACTTGTCATATTCAGTGGAGGTGTCAGAAGTACTTTCAGAGGAAGATGGTTCTTTTTTTCTGGGTGAACCACCTGAATGGACTACTTAGTCTACTAAAAGCAAATATACCTAACCATTTTTATCAACTTGAATTCTTTCCTGGAAACCCTGCCATTAAGTGAGAAGCTGTTATATAAAAAATATTTCCATTAATTGTAATGAATTCTGCTCTCACCTGAGGTTCTCAGATTTCTCAGAGAGAGAAATATATGAATTGGATAATGAAAATAAGACAAAATAGTTAATAAACAACACTTATAAGGCACATGTACAGAATTTGCACATAAAATGTAATGTGATAGAGGTTTATTGTACTCTTTTTTTTTTCTTGCACCATTTATTTCACCATTTTTTCTTCCCTCAACTAATTTGGGACTCCTGGTTACCTTGTAGTCAGGCTGCATTTAAAAATAAACTTAAGCACAAATATCTTTAGGGTAAAATAAAGGTTAAATGTGAGAGCACCTTGGAAAATTTGCAAATAGTGCAAGGGCACAGTAAGGTGATGATTAGTAGAAGTGACCCTGGCTTTTCTTGTGCTCTATAAATGTACAAAGCAAACATTGAAACCTCCTGCACAATTCAGTCTGTTCACCATGATATTCTGTAACTAGAAACCACTGGGCTGGTACATTGGTAAGTGTGGCTTTGTTTGAATGTATAATTTTAGAATATGATTTCTTATATCATTCTTATTTACAGTGTTTTGGGATGCAAAAGTTATTACAGTGGAAAAAAAAAAAGGAGTGTTATAAGCAGAATGATCCTCCTTCCCTAAAGATGTCCACATCCTAATTCCCAAAATCTGTGAATATGTCACATCATATGGCAAAAGAGAATTTGTGAATGTGATTATGTTAAGGATTTTGTGATGGGAGGATCACTCTGGATTATCTAGGTTGTCTGTTGTAATTGAAGGTCTTCCCATGTGGGAGGCAGGGGGAAGAAGAAAGCAATGTGACCAGGGAAACAGAGGTCTGGGCCAGGCAGGCAGGGGACCAATAGACAAGGACACTGACCGGTGGTCTCTGGGGCTGCACGGGGCAGGGAATGCAGTCTTGCCATTCTACTTCAGACTCCTCACCTCAAAAATTTTAAGATAAACGTGTCCTATTTTTAAGTCACTAAGTTTGTGGAAATGTGTTACAGCAGCAACAAGAAACTAATACAATTGTTTGAAAGTCATGTAATTCTCAAGAGCTATAAGGAAAATCGTTCCCTGACCTTGAGCATAGACTCACTTTCTGCTGGAGAGATCTAAAGAATCTCGGGAAAGGCATGTGTGTTGTGTACGTGTGGGAGGGCAGAAAACTGACCTCCAAGAGAGAATGTGTATGTGAGATGTGGCAATACCAGGCCTAATGGTTATGGTAAATATTCTCTAGATTCCAAAGTCTGACTTAATTTCTTTCTTTCTTTCTTTCTTTCTTTCTTTCTTTCTTTCTTTCTTTCTTTCTTTCTTTCTTTCTTTCTTTCTTTCTTTCGTCTTTCTTTCTTCTTCCCTCCCTTCCTTCCTTCTTTATTTCTTTTTTTGTTTTTTGGACCTCACACCTAACAAAGGCTTTCTGTGGCTCATGGGATAACATGCAAACTGCCCCCACCCAACCAAGCCTGTGTGCTATGGCCTCCCCGCCTCCTGACTTCACCTCTTCCTTCACTTTCCATGTTTGAGCTCCCAGTGCCTTCCTGTCCTTCCACATGCTCTGCTGCTCCAAAGGTCTCTTGATGCTGGAGGCAAAGGTCATGCTCAAGGTCTGCAGTTTTACAAAAACAGAGGTGGAGACATTCTATCCAATCTTCTCCATGTCCTCCCTATCTGTGCTAATGTCTGATAAGCAGCTTTTGTCTACTTTTTCCTGTTTTATAATAATAAATACAGACCCAAGATTTGCTTGAAAGAACTCCTTTCTGAGCTTCTCAGTCCCCCTGCACAGCCTCTGTGCCAACCCTCTTCATTCCTCACGCCAAAACCCTTTCAAAGAGCTACTATGGCAAATTTGTTAATTTGACATTCCTTGTGAGACGTTCAATGTGTACCCATTGTTTGAGAGGACTAGGCTCAAGTCAACACTAACCTGGATGTAGATGTTTGAGATGGAGGAACAGTGCCTCTTCTGGGAGCGTATGTTTCTGAATTCAGCTTAGAAATGTGTCTTCAGAAACTTTGTTGCTGCTGTTTGTGGGTAATAGTGCGGAGTGGGGTAGCAGGGAGAGGGAAGAAATAGTCTTTTGTGCTGTCTGAATCAAGGTGGCATTGTGCTTAAAGTGTTGCTTGTCCTTGGGGTGATGTGTGGAAATTGTGTTGTTTTTATTTTGGTAGTGCTATGTATGGTGTCCCCTCAAAATTCATCAAGGCCTAGCCCCTGAGGCAAAGCTATTTGGAGATGGGCCTTTGGGAGGTAATCAGGTTATGATGAGGTCATGAGGGTGCGGCCTTCATGATGGGATTGGTGCCCTTACAAGAAGAGACATGGGAGAGCTTGCTCACTCTCTGCCAGGTGAGGAGCTAGCAAAAGGGCCTTGACCATGCTGCCACACTGATCTCACACTTCTAGCCTCCAAAACCATGAGAAAATAAATTAATGTTGTTTAAAGCATCCAATCTATGGTATTTTATGGCAGCCTGAGCAGGGTAAGAAAGATCTGAGAGGAAATGAGGAGAAGGGTGTAAGGCTTGATTTCTGTATTGCCCTGGTGGGAGGACAGTGAAAGGGATTCAGGCCAGTGAAGATGGGGCAGAAAACCCAAGGTTTGGAGAAATTATTTCCTGGAGAAATCCAGGTGGCCTCTTGTGGTGGGGGCTGATGTTGGATTATCTCTGTAGGTGTGAAAGACAGTTTCACGGTGGCCCTCAGTACTCCTGCTCCCCAACCTACACTCACTTTCTTACAGTTATTCCATCAAACACTAATCTAGGTGCTGCTCTGGAGGAATTTTTGTGGATGTGATGAAACTCCTGAATCAGTTGACATTAGAGAGGAAGATTATCTTGGCAGGTCCAACCTGATCACATGCGCTGTTCAAATCTGGGTCTTGAGGTCAGAGAGAGAGGGAGTCAGTGGTTCCAAGTATAAGGCGGACTTGGCACACCATTGATAGTGTGAAAGGTAGAGGGGGCCATGTGCCAGGGAATGTGGGTAGGGTGGAGATGCTGAGAGCTCTCTGGCTGACAGCCAGCAAGGAAACAGGGACCTCAAAATGAATTCCGTAGCAGCCTGAATTCATGGTTTGGAGTCAGAATGAGCAGTCTCAAGGGTAGAACTCAGCCAGACGGCACTGTGTCTGAGGTGCCTTTTAGCCTTGCGAGGCCCTGAGCAGAGAACATAGCCAGACCAGGCCAAACTTCTGACCTATAGAACTCAGAGCTAACACGTGGGTGCTATTTTTAGCTGCTGAATTTTTGATCATTTGCTACCTAACAATGAAAAACCAGCAGAGCAGTCTGTACTGTGCTGTTTTCTCTGACTCTAGATGTACAGACTCCAGCTTTTCTAGGACTGAGAGTCACTCTGCCCAGCCTTTGAGATGAACCATAGCTGGAATAAATTTTGGAACCCTAAGAAATGCCTTTTGGGCCTTGGGACTTTACAAAAGATTATGCTTCCTGCAGTGACGCATAAGGATTTAGACCCTTATAATTTTGTTATGAAAAAATCAATGTAGCCCCATTTCTATCCACAGGCTAGGCCATTTTAGTTAAATATAAAAATGGCCTAGATTATTAAATTTCAGGAGCTGATTACCATTGTAGACTATTTATGAGAATTATCTTTTATTTAAAAAAATTTCTAGATTTAAAAATAAGAATCTGCTGATTATATTCCTAAACAACCAGAAATTTGAAAAATAAGTTTGAAAGCTATTTTCTATAATCAATCTGTTTGACAAAGTGTGGCTTTAGTATCAGTGTATTTTATTCAATTTGGCAAACGTTTAGCGACTATTTCTTCTATTATCTTTTTAAAAATTTTGCCTAAGTAAATTCATGGAAACATTTCCCTACTGTATAAATCTATCTGATTATAATAGAAGACATCTTTCAACAGGCTGCTGTGTAAGGCACTGTGAAATTCACTACAGTAGATTTAAACTTAACCCAAGGAGAAGAAACTCTATGTCTACTGTGAGAGTGAAGATTTGTTGCTGGAGTTAGAACGCAAAACTCAGATTTACTTACAGAAAATTAAGAATTTATTGACTTAACTAAAAACTGCAAAATTAGGCCTGGCTCCAGGGGTTCAAAATACCACAATTTCTTCGTGATCATTTTATGTCTCCTCCTTTTTGTGCCAGCTTTATTTTTGGGCTGGCTGCCCCCATGCTAGCAAAATGACCTCCACAATTCTAGACAGCACATTCTCACCACAACTTCTGAGTGAGGTTAGGTCTTTTTTGCATTATTTTGCGAGACAGTGGAGGCTCCTATTTTTGAAGCCCTCCACCAATGTCTCTTATGCCTCACAGGCCTTAACTGAGGCTTGTCTTCTTCCTTAAACAAAATGTCAAGACTCGGTTAGAGGAAGGGAGGAGGCAGGGAGCAGTTGATTGGTTAATGTTCTGCTTGAAAACAAAGAAGTAAATTCCACCCAAACTGCATGGCTGAGAATACGAAAGGAGCAATTGCCCCCCAAAAAATGTCGGAGCTGTTGGAGGGAAGACGTGAATCAATATATGTTCACAATAGTAGAGTAAAATAAATAGAGTATGTAAAGCAGAAAAAACTCTGAGGCTGTGGTGTCACAAGAGATAAAGGCTGAACCTTTTGTCAGGGTTGGGAGGATAAGAGAAGATTTCATGAAGTAGTTGTTGTTTGCATATTATTTCCTACTTATCCTTCAAGATCCAACTCAGAGCAAGAATAAAGATATCCTCAGAAGCAGGAACTATTTGCGAAAGCAAGGAGGCAGAAAAGTGCAGAGCGCTAAGATGGTGATCCTAATTAATCTAGCACGACAACAAGACAAAATGTTGGGAAACAGAGCTGAAAAGAGAAGCTGGGGTCTTACTGGGAAGGGCTTTCTCTGACTTTGAGCATGAGAAGTCAGATTTAATTTAGGAGCCAGTGGGAGACTCATTGATAGTTTTTGAATAGGGGAGAGACATTACCAAATATATATGCCCTTTGGAAATATTAATCTGCTAGCAGTGAATTGGATGAATTGCAGCAGAGAGGGACAAATTCCGAGAGCAAGGTTGGGAAGATATTCAGTGCTCTAAAGGAAAGCAGCAAGGTAGGGTGGTCCTTAGGAAATAGAAGGAGGTGACGAGATGACATACAGTCTTCACGGTCTGCTAATAAATCAGTTGTAAAGAGTTAAAGAGGAGAATGAGCAGTGACATAAAACTCTGCTGTCAGGTGATTATGAAGAAAGCAGCATCTCTCATGGAAATTGGGAATTCAAAAGCACAATGGTTTGTAGAGCAATAAGCTCCCCTCGTAAGCTCCTGCGGTAGGTGACCCTTAATTGCTTGACAAGCGAATGGGCCTCCCTGCTACAATTCAGCCTTTTTATGGGCCAATATAGTTAACACCACAATTCATAAGCTCCTAACACGGCAGACCTATAACCCAGGGGCAGAATCATAGGCCTGCAAAAGTGTTGGAGTTGAGTGTGTTCGATTGACATTCATTTTTCCGTAAGTAGGGTAGGAATTGTCTGTTTATAGTCAGGTAGGTGGAGATCAAAATATTATCTTCAGTGCTGATAACATTGTAGGATAGTGAGCTTTAGTGTGAGGGTCAGGCGGACTTCCTTACATTGTCCCTGAGAATTAAAATAACTTGCTGCTTTACAGATGCAAGTGTTCTCCTGAGGCGACAGATGCTCTAATGAAAACTTACCCTTCATCCTGAGAGTACGACTCTTCTTCCGTGGGCAAGCATTTCTTTCATTCCTCTTCCCCCAGGGTGAGGTGGGGACATAAAAGGAGTGGAGGGAGGCCTGGGGTTTTACTTGCAGGACGCCCCTCCAGGTGAAGTGGGAGATGAATGTTGCTCAGGGGTGTGGGGACTCCTGTGAGCCTCTGTGCAGAACTCGTCTTCCTGTTCTCTGTTTTCACACCCTGATTCGTGATGGCCCCTGGACTCTGGCTCTCTTTGGCTCTGCCTTGACTGAGAGGTAGAGGAAGCCCGACCAGGCAGGTTTCCCAGTGCTCACCTGAGGAGCTGGAAGGATTTTAATCTATGGGATGTTGTTTTACTCTGATGATGGTGTGAAAAGTGACACATGGCAGAGAGGCTGTAGGGGATGATTGGGCTAGAGTCTATGGGAAAGGGTGCTGAGGGAATCGACTGACACCTTGACCCTGGGGCTGGAGGGGGCAGGCAGAGATATGAGCCATTTAAGAGGAAGAATTCACAGAACAACAAGCAAAAAAGAGAAAATTAGATGACCCCAGGTGACTGCCTGCAGGTAGGAAGATGAAGTCATTCCTCCAAGAAAAGAACTATAGGAAAATGAGCACAATGAAGGGGAAAGTGAGATTCACTTGTGTCTCCAAGTGAAAGTGAGCAGAGGTGACCTCATCTCTCCATGAAGCATATGGGGGAAGAAGGCCTGCGATCTGCCCGGGTGGGGCGGGTGGGGCAGCATGGGGACTCTTAGTTCCCATTCCTCTCACCTCTGGAGAGAGGAGGGATTTCACTGCCTCACCCAGGGGAAAAAAAGACCAGAGGGACATGCCCAGCCACTCCCTCCTCCTCCTCTGTCCTCCCCAGGGAGTCCTCCTCCTCCCATCTGCCTGCTGTTTTGAGGAAATTCCTTCCATGCAGGCCCTGGTGGCTGCTGATCTACAGCCACATTCTCAGATCAGTCTTTTCAATAATATGGCAGCCACATTCTCAGATCAGTCTTTTCAATAATATGGCTGACACTTTCGTTCCATCTCCCTGTTTCCCCGTCTCTCATGTATCAATTGATTCTGAACTCTGAAGTCAAGTATATTTGTTTACTCAGACTGCTGTACCCAAATACCACTGACTGAGTGGCTTAAACGACACAAGTGTATTTTCTTACAGTTCTGGATGCTGGAGATCAAGGCGTCAGCAGGGTGAGTTTCTTCTGAAGCCTCCTTTTTTTGGCTAGTCAATCATTGTCTTCTCCCTGTCTCCTTCTTTCTATGTAATTCTTTGCCCTAATTTCTTCTTTCTTTTTTTTTTTTTTTTTTTTTTGCAGTTTTTGGCCAGGCCTGGGTTTGAACCTGCCACCTCCGGCATATGGGGCCAGCGCCCTACCCCTTTGAGCCACAGGTGCCTCCCTAATTTCCTCTTCTTATAACAGCTCACCCTAACAACCTCATTTTAACTTAATGACCTTTTTGAAGACCCTATTTCACAATACAAGTCACATTGTGAGGTACTGGGAATTAGAACTGCAATGTAGGAATTTGGGAGGGGCGTTCACTATTCAGACCGGGACAGAGAGAAAAGCATTCCTGGAGCCTCTACAACTCTATCAACAGCCCCTATTGGGTCTTCCTTCTTAAATACTTTTCCAGACACAATTTTAAGCAGATTTCCCCCCCACTCCATTTATTCCAATGCCAAGAACTAGGGAAATTTTAATCTCTTCCATTAAAGAGAAATCAGCGCAGTGATGCTCATAGGCTAGATCCCAGTGAGGGGAGGGTTTCTAAGCTGCATGTCACCCAGAGCTAGAGAGTGTTATGGACGGGGCCTGGGGAGAACCTGACTCCCAATACTCAAGGCATCTGCAAGTCTTCCCTCAAAAACAGTGTGGAGCAATGAGATCATCCTCCCTACAACCCTACAGACTTTACGATTTGCCAGAATAGTCGAGATCAACTTTGTGCATCAATTTATATTACCAACTAATTAGAAGGCCATAACCCAGGCCCATGTTTCTTTAGTAGCTTTGTTTTCTGATATTCCTCCCTCCAAGTTTGAGCCAGAATGACCAGAGACTGTCATTTAGAGCTTTGTTTCAGGGCCATAAAACCTTTAGGCAGCTCCTCACAAAGAGAGGAAGAAATGACAGATCTGCAGCAAGGATACACTTTTCTTGATCAGTGTGATTGTATTAGAACACTCTACTTGGATATATCGATTTGTCTTTGAGAGTGCTTTGGGCCACATAAATCTCATAGAAATATCTTTAAGGAGCTGCCCCAGAAGGCCACTGTCTCCCTCCTCTGCAAAGAGAAGGAAAGTCTGGGAATCATTTGTCAAAGTTTCACGGAGAATGGTCCACTTATGAACTGACACTGGATGGTCTCCGATTCCAACATGCGTGGGATTTTAAACAAAGATGCATTTTATGATTAACCTGCATACGCATAGAAGCAAAGAGCTATATTTGTCTCTTTTGACTTACTTTAGCAATGTGATTTTTTAAAAAAAGTACTTCAAGGAGAATCATATTTTTTATAGCTCGAAAATTCCAGTTTATATGCACCATTGTTCAGAGCAATTTCTTTTACCCTACATTTAATGGCCAAGTGATCATTTATTTTAGAGATTCATTCATGCTCTGGAAGATTTGGCCACCTATGAAAAAGAACATTCTTAAGAGCGTTTTTACCCTTCTTCTTATTTAAGAAACGATGTGTTAAAGGGATTATAAATAAACTGAACAATAATGACATGTGTTCTGGGACATATAACTTTAGTTTTTTAATTTTTAAGAGCTATAGTGAAAAGAGCATTGAAATGTTAAGATTCTGTCTTTAAAATTAGGAGAACGAGCAAATTTAGCAAATTGTTGAATTGAACATTTACTTTTTTTTCCCCCTATGTAATGAGTATTGTGATGGAGGATTGGGGTGCGGGTAGTTTCTTATGTTATTTGAGAGCGTGGATTTCCAAGCAATCTGGCTTGGTTAATCTGTCACTTGCTGGTTGGATGATGCTGGACATGTGATTTAACCCTGTAAGTATTGATTTTCTTATCTGCGAAGCAGGCCTAATAATTACTCTTACCTCATGTGGTTGTTTTGAAAAGGGAATGAAATAAATCACATAAATGCCCATCCACTCATAAATGTGAGATCACCCACATCATCATCATCACCACCACGAAATAACCAATAACTGGTTTATTTTACTTTCCTTAGTATAATAAAACATGGACTCAAAGGAAAAGTCAAACCCGTAACATTTCATCTTTTTTATTTTATTTTATTATTTTGAGACAGAGTCTCACTATGTTGCCCTCAGTAGAGTGCTGTACTGTCACAGCTCACAGCAACCTCAAACTCTTGGGCTTAAACTCTTGCCTCAGCCTCCCAAGTACCTGGGACCACAGGTGCCCACCACAACACCTAGCTATTTCTTGGTTACAGTTGTCATTGTTGTTTAGCAGGCCCAGGCTGGGCTTGAACCCACCACCCTCAATGTATGTGGCCGGCACCTTACCTGCTGAGCCATGAGCACCGCCCCAAACCCATAACATTTCAATTCTGTTCCCGGCAAGATGGATTGATTTATGTTATTTGAAGAAGATATCTTTTGAATATGTATGTTCATGTATACCCATACAGAGGGTGCCAAAAATGTATACACATTTTTAAAATGGAGAAACCTGTATAAAAATTGTTATACTCAAGTCATGTTTGACTTCTACAATTGCAAGAAGCGCTCAAATGTGACTTGTCTTCATCTTTTGTTTTTAGTATATTTGAGTATTACAATTTTAATACAGTTTTCTCCTTTCTTAAAATGTGTCTACTTTTTTGGACCCTCTCTATATATTTATATAGAAATATATACTTATATATAAAAATGTAAAAAGACATATCTATACTCAGTCGAAATCTCATAGAAATTTAAAAATAACATCTTGAAATGTATTGACTAAGATTTTATGTTGTTTTAAAACTATACTTGTATTTTTCATGCAAAATCATCTTCTAAATAAAAATATATTTAGTCAGAAGTACAAAATTGGAATGAGATTTAATAATCTCCCTTAGGAACTGATTTTAAGGTTTAAACTGTGCTTTTATGAACACTGCATTAAGAACTCTTAAATCCTTCTTATAATGTCTTTATTTTTAAGCTTCAGTGGAGATAGAGAGGAGCTCACCATTCTCTCACTTATTTAAAAATATTTCTGGATTTAAAAATATTAAGAGCTTCTGCCTGAAGATGACAGCAAAAAGATGATTACACGGTGCTCTCTGTCTAATATTAACTGCAAGCAACACAAATTCTAACAAAGGAGCCCATCTTTAATGGTAGATACACCCTCATAATATGAAGAATTGCTTCTAAATATAGAGACTTTGGGCCCCAGTTCCAAAGGATGCCTGAAGTGGATTCACACTGGACAGTTCACACACACCCTACAGGAGGTGGCTCATCTCTGAATGGATTTTCCAGTTATCTCTTATTGGGAACCATTAATTCCACATCCCACATTGAGGAACTGCAGATCGGACGGGATGAGGAGGAGAAAAATTCAATATCTTCACAGGAAACATGCTGGAGACTCATAATAGGCATAATACCACTAATAAAAATTTGGATAGTAATAATGGCTGATATTTATTAAGCACTTACTATGTTTTAGGCACTGATTTCAAAGGCTTATATGTGCTGACACAGTTAATCCCCAGGATAACTCCATGCTGGAGGGGACTGCCCTTTTCCCAATTTTACCAGTCAGTTACAGAGCCCACATCCTGCTGCGTTTCTGACGTGTGCATGGGGTCAGCTTCGATCAATGGATCCACACCATTGAGGATAATGACAATAAATGCCAAGTCACCCTACAGAGGATTTGAGCTGCAAAAACCTTCCCCTCACTCCCAGAAGGAATGTGACCGTTACTTTGACTGGGAGGAGAAATGTCCTTTAGAGGCTCAGCAGGGCTGATGGAAGGCCGTCCGAGACGGTATTTACATCCTGTGGACTTGGCTGTCTCCCTCATTCATGGCAGGCACATGCAACTCTCCAGCAAAAAGCTGGACAAGGTGAAGCTGTCCTCACTTAAAAGTGAGTCGTAATGAGAAAGAGACTAGCATAGACTAATGTATAGAGATATTTGAGAGATAGACAGCAAAATAGAAGACCAAAAAACAAAAGTGAAAAAGCAGGTAAGAGTGAGTGGAGGAGAGAAAACACACAAAACCAAGACAGGTGGATAATACACATCAAAGGGTGGATTAAATCATGTAGTGAATAAAATTTCAAAGTCTGTTACATAGAAAAGAGAACAGAATTAATAAGCCTCCCCCAGCCTCTCAAAAAGATTTTAATGCTAAAAAAAAGAAATTGCTGCATAACTGAAGGCTTGATTCTGTAGTTTGAAGGTGCACGCTAAGCCCTTGCACCACTGCCAAGAATACGGAACCTGATATGGGCCCAGCAGTGCGAAGAGTACCTGTTACACAGTAGACATTCAACTAACACTTGTTGAGTAAGTGAAGAAAACCAAGCCAGAAAATAAAACGTAATTCACTTACATCAAGGGAGAAACAAGTTGGTATTAAATTTCTTAGCAACAATGATAGAAAATGGTGAGGTAATTATTACAAAGTCTTTAGGGAAAGAAAGTGTATTCTGAGATTTTCATACTCAGTTAAATGTAATTCAAGGGTATAGAGAACAAACAGATTATTTTGACATACAATAGAACTCAGAAAATGCAGTACATGTTAGCTTTTCTTTTGCAGAAAAAAAATCTTCTTGGCTATGAAATCCTGCTAACCAAGAGATGAGAGGTAAACAAAAAAATGAAGAGCTTGGGAATAGGAAATGAGAATACTGATGTGAGGACTGAACCTATTAGACATAGCACCAAGACTAAACAACTGGAATAGCGGCATTAGAAGAGAATGTGGAGGTTATAAATTTTAAACAGCATGGAAATAATGGCCCTAGAACAACAGGCAAGAGGTGGGAAGGAAGTTGAGACGGGAGTGCTCATCTGATCATTTCCTCTTGTTTCATGATGGAGCTTAAGAAATTCTAATGCTGATGATTCAAACAATAAGGGTTGAGGTGTATTTTTTAAAACATAAAGATGACACCAGAATAATTCAAAATAGCAATATAACCAGCCAAATCAGCACATGGAAGGGTGTATTAATTTGAGAGGGTGATACTTTCCTCACCCCCTTAGAGGAGGTTTGCAGATACTATTTAAGGTTGATGAATAAATTTTAAAAGTTGTTTAATGTATTATTCAAAAGTATAAAATTTAAAAACTAAAAATTTATAATAAATATAAAACCACACAAAACTAAATAGAGAAATCCAGATCACACAGGAAAGTGCAGAAAACAATGGGAGTATTAAAAACATAAAACATAAAGTAAAATGTAGAAGTAAGATGAACGTGCATGTATTGTCAGATTGATAAATGTTGATAGAATAGGGCAGTGCCTGTGGCTCAAAGGAGTAGGGCACTGGCCCCATATGCTGGAGGTGGTGGGTTCAAACCCAGCCCTGGCCAAAAACTGCAAAAAAAAAATTTTTTTTTTGATAGAATAAACAATCAGTTGAGTAAAAGATAAAATGTGACTCAGAAAGGTGGAAAATTAGATGGAAAATTAGCACAATGGTTACGGCACCAGCCACATACACTGAGGCTGGCAGGTTCAAACCCAGCCTGGGCCAGCTAAAAAACAATGACAACTGCAACAAAAAATAGCCGTGTGTTCTGGCAGGTGTCTGTAGTCCCAGATGACAACTGCAACAAAAAAATAGCCAGGCATTGTGGCAGGTGTCTGTAGTCCCAGCTACTTGGGAGGCTGAGGCAAGAGAATCACTTAAGCCCAAGAGTTTGAGGTTGCTGTGAGCTGTGACACCAAGGCACTCTACCGAGGGTGACATAGTGAGACTCTGTCTCAAATGAAAAAAAAAAAAAAAAAAAAAAAGGTGGAAAATTAAAGATGGGGGAACTCCTTCCCCTCCACCCCCAGAAAAAAACCCCACAACAAACCAAGATAATGCAAACAAACAGGATTGCAATGAAATAAGGTAAAAAACTATTATTAATGAATGAGAAAAAGAAAGGCACTTATAATGAGAGACTTTACTATACAGAATAATGATCATTGATAGATAAGTGCTAAAAGAAAATAAGATCAAAACTCCTAACATAAAATTGTACAAAATGGAAGACAAATATACAGAAACTCAAGTGTGGACTCTTAAGTCTGACCCTCCTCTAGTGTTACAGATAATTAGATGGAATATGCATTCATTCAGAAAGTCATTCATTCATTGAACCAACACATATCTACTGAGCCCCTGCCCCTGCCAGGTGCTGTGCTAGGTGATGGTAATAATATGAGAGAAGAACCAGAAAAGGTCCCTACCCCCATGGAGCTTCCAATCTCCTGGGGCCAGACAGTGAATCAGCACAAAGAAAATGTCTAATTGCAGTGTGATAGTGATGTATGAAGGAAAACTATGTGGTACACTGTATGAATCTAAGAAAGGGATCAGGCTGATGCTGTCTGAGACCTGATAGGTGAGTAAGAAGTAAACCGAGCCGGGGATGGGGAGGAGCACCTAGAATGGGACCAGCACATCCAGACACCTTTTGGGATGGTGTGTGTTTGAGGGAGAGAGAAGGGCAGAATGCAGAGCAGAGGCTGCGCAGAGTCTTGTGGCCCATGTTAAGGAACTTTTCCTTTTTCTCTTTCTTTCTTTTTTCTTTTCTTTTCTTTTTCTTTCTTTTTAGAAGAGGTATCACTGTGTTGCCGAGGCTGGTCTGGAACTCTTGGGCTCACGTGATCCTCCTACTTCAGCTCCTGAGTCCCTGGGACTACAAGTGTGTCACTGTGTCTGGGGAAATTTTACTTCATCCTAAAAGCAATGGGAAAACGCTGACTAGCTTAGGGAGGGATGGCACAACACTCAGATTTGTAAATTGGAGAGATCTCTGGCTACAGCACAGGGAACAGACTAGAGGATGAGAGCGGATACAGAAAGAAGACCAGCTGGGAAGTTACTCCAAGTACAGCCCCACCTGGAGCAGGATAGGGTGGAGAACATGAATTCATGGATTAGGAAGGAATTTAAAAGAAAAATGTATCTGGTGTTTGGCGAGGCCTTGGCTATGGGAATAAGGGCAAAGGACATATTGCTGATGACTCCCAGGTTTCAAATGTCCACAGAAAGGATGGTGGACGGTTTCCCTGATATAGGAAACCCCAGAGACCAGAGTGCTGGGGAGATGATGAGCTTGGCCGTGCTGTGTTTGAGATGTTTATGAGAAATGGAGATGCCGAGGAAGCAGCTGGAAGGAAGGGTGGAGCTGAGAGAAGTGAACTGGTGAAGAATGGAGAAGGCAGAATTTTGGGTGAGTGCCCCACAAGGTTGTGATTGTCCCCAAGACAGATGAAAGGCATCCAGGTCGAAATGATACCTGCCAGGGCTTAGCAGGGTGCCTGAAACCCAGTGGGGTCTCAGTAAACGCCAGCTATTCTGTTATTTATTTGAGCCTTGCTTTTCTTCCATTTGCTCCAGTCTGTCTTTCAGAAATTCTGTTATCTATATACTGAATCTCTGCTGTTTCCGAGGGCTGAATATCTACAGCTAAATTTGGGGTGTGGCTTCATCTCTACTGCAGGTGAAAGCTGTGGCTGTGCCTTTCTGCTTCTTCACCCATCACTTCTTCCAGCCCTGTGGCCACCTGGCCTCTGCTGGCAGGTCAGTCATACTCTCTTGGTCTCAGTTGTCCCAGGTGCCAGAGCTTCCTTGGAAGTGTAGTACTTCCTGGTTGCGTTCCTTCAATATATGGCTTTTTTTTTTTTGAGACAGAGTCTCTCTTTGTCACCCTTGGTAGAGTGCTGTGGCATTATAGCTTACAGCAAACTCAAACTCTTGTGCTCAAGCGATTCTCTTGCCTCGACCTCCCAAGTGGCTGGGACTACAGATGCCCATCACAATGCCTGGCTAGTTTTTAGAAAGAGGGTCTTGCTCTGGTTCAGACTGGTCTCGAACCTGTGAGCTCAGGCAATCCACCCGCTTCAGCCTCCCAGAGTGCTAGAACATATGGCCTTTAAATGTGAAGGACACCGTTGGGATTTCCCCAAGATCTCCATACTTATTTTCACCTGGCACCAGCTCTACTGTATGTCTTTGAAGATAGGCCATGTACAGTAACTTTACCTTGCTGATGTAACTTTTTCATTATTTTTAAAATCATTGTGTCACTATCACAGAGGCTTGGCAAGAGGTGAGACACCTTTGCTCAAGTCACCATTTTACCTTAAGCTCTTTCATTCCATTTTGGTTCCTTCCTTCCTTCCTTCCTTCCTTCCTTCCTTCCTTCCTTCCTTCCTTCCTTCCTTCCTTTCTTTCTTAGACAGAATCTCACTCTGTGTGCTGGGTATAGTGCCATGACATCATGGCTCACAGCAACCTCAAACTCCTGGGCTCAAGTGATTCTCCGGCCTCAGCCTCCTGAGTAGCTGGGACTACAGGCATCCACCACAATGCCTGGCTATTTTTAGTAGAGAAGGGATTTCAGTCTTACTCAGGCTGGCTTGAACTCCTGAGCTTGAGTGGTCTGCCCACCTTGGCTTCTCAGAGTCCTGGGATTACAGGTGTGAGCTACCGTGCCCGTCTCTTCTTCCCATTTTGTCTTGGATTCATAATCTTGGCTTTTATCTTTCTGGGAATGTTTCCTTTGGTTTCTGCTTTCAGATCATCTCTTCAGAGACTTACTGTCTTCTCATTTGACTCTTGGATTCTGGCTTTTTAAATTCAACTTTTTACTATGACCTTAGTATCTTTGTCATACCATCATGGTCTTAAAGGCAAAATCATTTCTTTTCGCTCTACCTTTGTAAACTGTGAAGGAGGAATATTAAGGTAGCTTCCAAGCCCTGTGTCCCCTTACATTAAGCCCATAATGATGTTCTATTACACAGCAAATGGGAGATAGTCCAAGCACACCTACTCTAATCAGATAAACCCTTTAAAGGCAGAGATTTCTCTGGATGGTGGCACAGAGGAAGTCAGAGAGATTTGAAGCATGAGGATTCAACACACCTTTGCTAGCTTTGAAGATGGAGGGGGCCACAAGCCAAGGAATGCAGGTGGCCTCAGAAAGCAGACAATAGTTCCTGGCTACTAGCCAGTGAGTAAACAGTGACTTCAATCCTGCAGCTGTAAGGAGCTAGATTCTGTCAACAATCTGAATGAACTTGGAAGCATATTCTTCCCAAGAGCATCCACAGGAGAACCCAGCCCAGCTGACGCCTTGATTTCAGCTTCATGAGACCCCAAGCAGAGAAGCTAGACGTGCCGTGCTAGACTTCTGGCCTACAGCAATATGAACTAATAAGCAGGTGTTTTAAGTGCCCTGAGTCTGTGGCGATTTTACATAGCATTGAAAAACTGATACATTAACATTGCTTGCTGCTTAAAATGCTCCAGGAAAAAATCTGATAATAAATTTATGACAGAAAAAGACCAGGGAACATTGTGACATTTTTGTAAACAAGTGGCTAAACCGAAATATAACATTGACTTTTTCCCCTCCTGCAGGCCCATCATTCTCATAGTCACTGGCTGGCCTGGACCCAGCTGGTGGTCATCCTAGTCTCTGTTTCTCCCTCACCCTCTTCCTCACCCTCAGTTAGTCAGCAAGTTCTCTCACATATCCATCCTAAATATCGCCCCTATTTTTTATTCTCACTGACTGGTCTTATTTAGAATCCCTCATTACATTTTGATTAAATTACTATAACAGCCATCTAATTCGGAGGTTTACTTAATTCTCTCAATTGCTCCTGTTTCAAATTTTCTGGACCCTAATTTGATTATGGCACCCTCTACTTCAGCTCCTTCAAGGACATCCTATAGCCTTCAGAAGAAAATTCAAAGTCCTTGGCAAAGCATTTCTAGCTTGAAGTCCCAACACTTACCATTGGCTTTAATCACACTGAGTTACTTGCCTTTACTACAATGAAGCACATTTTTCACGGCTCTCTGCTTGGAAGACTATGCTGCCAATTTTGTCTGAAAAATTGTTATTCATCCTTAAAACTCAATTTGAACATCTTTCCTTCAAGGAAGAGTTTTATGAGTTGGACACTGGTACTTCTCCCACGGAGTCCTCCTCATGCTGAAACAGTCAAGTGCTCTAGGCTTATTCCTCTTCATCACTGATGAACCTGACAACCACTTTCCCCACAGGCAAAGGGACCCTGGATTTAGACCAGGGCCAGGCAGATGCATATCAGACGGGGTTCAGGGTCTATCACTGTCTGAGGGTATGACTAGCTTTGGTGTAGAGATGAAGAAATTTGCAGGGTAAACTCAGAATCTGGTAAAGATGTTCCAATTATCCTTCTGTCCTTTCTCATTGAAATTTGAATCTGTGGGAACCCTGGGGTTTATAGGCTTGATCCAAAGAAAGTCTAACTGCAGGGAAGGACTGCACTCCACTATTTTCATACAGTGCTAGTTTTGAGTCTAGTGGGCAGGCCTCTTTGTGGAGTTATTATTGCTTTGGTAGCTAGTAGGGTAGGGACTTTGTGTGCCCATGATCCTCTCATGATCTGCCCATGACCTGCCCATGATTTGCCACAGTTGAATCTAACTCCTTCCCAGAGAAGCTCCTCATGTTGGAGGTGGGAGGACGGGGTGGGCTTCCTTCAGTTGCCAGCATGCTGCTGGTGGGATCTGCACATTGCCTGTTGTTTACACCCCAAGCTACCAGTCATCATTGTTTTCTCAGTAAAGTTTTGCTTTGGTATAATTAACAGAAATAAAACTTGACCTACCGAAAGCATTTATCTAACCAGCTATGGCCACGTGAATGGAATCACACTAGCATGGGATTGTCAGTCCTCAGGGAACCAAGGCCGGGCAGATGCCTCAACAGGTGTCTGCCATAACACTGGGTTGGTTCTCTGGTTTACCTGTTTGTTTCTCCAACAAGTTTATACACATGTTAAAGTCTTATTCATAATTTCCTATTCCTACTGAGTACTTCACTCACAATAGACAATGCAAAGAGTGTCAAACAGATTTTAAAAGTGTGGGTTTTATGTCCTGCATTTTTCTTTGTATATATTATTATCATATTTGGTTTTACATTTTCATAGTAGCATGAACTGTGATCATTAAGTATGTTGTTTAATTACATGAGATTTAGACATTTGAGAAAATCATCTCATGCAGATTTGTTGGTAAAATCATTTTGTCTCATCAAAGGAACACTAGGAAAGTTCTAGTAAAAATACTGCTCCATCAGCATATTTAGGGTATATTGTTTTCCTCCAAATTTAAAAATTATTCCCCCAAATATAAAGTCTTCCTTCATAGAAAATATAGAAACAAGAAATTACTAATGAAAAGAACATATCAAGAGATCATACAAATGTATTACATCACGTATTTTTACATCAATAAAATACTTAAATATTTAATTTTTATAATAATTTCCCTCTAATTTCATGAAAGAATTAGTAATTCATATGATAAAGGAAGGACACTAGAAATGTGAACTATTATTTTAATTAAAGAATCTTACTACAAATGGGAAAAAATATTTTTTTGCATAATTTTTTCCTTTCCTCTCTCTGGACAAAATTATGTAAAGACTTTGAAATATTTAGAAAAGTGAGTCAATGTATTGAATTCTGCAAATGGATGGGTATTCTATTAATTTCTTCTTTAGGGGTTATTAACTCAAGCCACATAATAGACCAGTTTTTTAAAAAAACCTTCATTATGGGTAAAACAGCTAGAGGAATCCAGTAATTTCTTCTAACTGGTGAGAGTACATACAACCATTTTTAATGAAGAATGCTAAACCATTGCCAGCATGAAAATATTTCACAACTCTTCTAGGATAAGCAAGAATGCTACTTGCTTTTTATCTCCGACAAAGCTTTGTGAAGAACAGTGCATGGAGCAGGTGTGCGACAAATGCTTTGAGAGACAATTGAATAAATGGACCTAGGAACAAAGATTAGTTAGTGCTGGAATATGCTGAAAGTAAAACCAACATTAAACATCTTGGGTGTTTGGGAGGTTGAGGGTAAATTTTAGATAAAACACAGCAGTTTGAGTGTGCAAAAAGTTATCCATTCCATAACCCTCATTGGAAAAATCATTATTTTCATCTAATTCAGTGATTTATATATTTTTTGTTTCCTGAAGGGAACTTTCAGATGCTGAATCTCGGCTATCACTCTTTGCCACATTCTTGTTCCAGCAACAGACCGTCCTCATAAGTAGTCAAATTCAGAAAAAACAAAGCTTTCTCTTCACAAAGGGCTAGCATTCAGAAAGCAACCAATCTTAAATATTCAGAGAAATGTAACATAACTTTTAAAAACTTATAACCCACTTAGGGAGTGGGAATAAAGATGGCGGCTGAGTAACAGCTTTTCTGCAACTGGGCATGGGGAATCTGGGGAGACAAGACTCCAGACATCTCTGGCTGGTGGGATCTGCCTATGATCATCCCTTTGAGGATACAGGGAGCCAGCAAGGGACTTCTGGACCCCAGGAGGAGGACAAAAACAGTGGAAAACTGGCAAGTGG
>CAUYPK010138307.1:0-22036 GCA_963574355.1 Loris lydekkerianus
AAAGATGGAGACTTTACCTCTTTCATGTTTACATGGATGGAGCTGGAACATATTCTTCTTAGTAAAGTATCTCAAGAATGGAAGAAAAAGTACCCAATGTACTCAGTCCTACTATGAAACTAATTTAGGGCTTTCACATGAAAGATATAACCCAGTTACAACCTAAGAATAGGGGAAAGGGGGAAAGGGAGGGGAGAGAAGGGGGAGGTGGGTGGAGGGAGGGGTACTGGTGGGATTACACCTGCAGGGCATCTTATAAGGGTATATGTGAAACTTAGTAAATGTGGAATGTAAATGTCTTGGCACGGTGACTGGGAAAATGCCAGGAAGGCTATGTTAACTATTGTGATGAAAATGTGTCAAATGGTCTGTGAAGCTAGTTTATGATGCCCCATGATCATATCAATGTACGCAGCTATGATTTAATAAAAAAAAAAGAAAGAAAACAGCACTGTACTATATAAAATAGAGAGATAGATTATACAAAAATAAATCCATATATTTGCAGTCATCTGATTATCAGCAGTGGTGTAACAAACAGACATTGAGGAAGGCATAGCTTCTTCCAAAAATGATGGTGGGAAAACTTGTATCCATATGCAGAAAAATGAAACCTATATCTCTCACCATATACAAAACTAAACTCAAAATAGATGAAAGCCTTAATTGTTTTTGTTGTTTTTGCTGTTGTTTTGAGACAGAGCCTCAAGCTGTCACCCTGGGTAGAGTGCCATGGCACCACAGCTCACAGCAACCTCTAACTCCTGGACTTAAGTGATCCTCTTGCCTCAGCCTCCCAAGTAGCTGGGAGTACAGTTGCTGGCCACAAAATGCCTGGCTGTTTTTCTTTTCTTTTCTTTTTTTTTTTTTTTTTTTTTTTTGGTTGTAATTGTCATTGTTGTTTGGCAGGCCTGGGTCAGATTCAAACCCATCAGCTCTGGTATATGTGGCTGGTGCCTCAGCTGCTTGAGCCACAGGGACCAAGCCCGAAAGCCTTAATTGTAAGACTACACACTGTAAAACCGATAGAAAAAAACAAAGGAAGTGTACTTCAGGGCAGTACTCTGGACAGGGAGTTTTTGGGTAAAAATTCCAAAGCACAGGCAACTACAGCAAAAATAGATAATGGGATTATATCAAACTAAAAAGTGCACAGCAAATGCAAAAAAGAAGTGAATAAACAACCTGCAGAATGGAAGATAAAAATTGCATACTATTCATCCAATAAGCAATTAATATTCAGAATATGTAAAGAATACAAATAACTTGATAGGAAAACAATAATAGAAGTAAAAAAAAAGACAAATGAGATAAACATTTCTCAAAAGAAGGTATACAAATGGCCAAACAGCATTTGAAAAAATTCTTTATACAACTAATTATCAGGGAAATGCAATTCAAACCAGAATAAGATATCTATTAGAATGGCTGCAGACACACACCCCAAAAAAAGTCAGAAAAAAGACAGAATGGCTACATGGAAAAAAAAAAAAAAGACAAAAAAATAGGAAAATTTAGTAAGGATGACAAAAAAAGAAAGGAAACATAAGCCATTGGGGAAAATGAAAAATTAGTGCATTTATAGAAAAGTATGTAAAAACCACAAAAATTCAAAAGGAAACAAAAATCAGTATGTTGAAAAGGTATTTGCACCCCTGTTTAAGTGCAACACTATTTATAATATCCAAGATATGGAATCAGCCTATGTGTCCATGAAGAGGTGAGTAAACAAAGAAAATGTGTATATATATGTAATGTAAAACTATTCAGCCATAAAAATAGGATCCTGTTATGCACTGCAATATGAATGAGCCTGGAGCACATTTTAAGTGAAACAAGTCAGGCACAGAAAGTTGATACTACATTTTCTCACTCATATATGGGAGCTAAGAAAAGCTGGGCTCATCAAAGTAGAGCAGAATTGTATCAGAGGCAGAGATAATGGAGAGGGAAGAAGATAGGAAGATTTTTAATAGTTATAAACTTATGGCTAGGGGGAGGAATAAATGATAGTGTTATACATAGTGTAGGAAGACTCTAGTTAATGACATTTGTTCTTTCAAATAGCTAGAAGAGTGCTTTTCTTTCTTTTTTTTTTTTAGTTCCTCAACACAGAAAAGGATACAATTTTAGAGTTATAAATATGTTTATTGTCATGATTTGATAATTATGCACTTTTTGGTGCATTGAAATATCATTCTGTAGCACATTATAATATACAATTATTATGTGCCCATAAATAATTACAAAAAAACTAAAAAGAACTATGTGTTTGAGCTCATAATTGAATTCAGTCTAAACTAGAGTTTTCACTCATAGGCACTTGACAATAATTAAGCAAACTAAAATATCTGAAGAGTGCTGGTGTGGGCACTGTTTGGATATTTTACATGAAAAGGAATCCCATCTTTATCAGTTATTCTGTTTACCAATAATAGCCATTCGAGTGACTAAATTATTACCACATCCATAACCAAAGTTGCATAAAAATTACATTAACATAAAAATGAAAAAATAGTAAATTTGCTAAAATATAAAATATACCAAAATCATTTCTATCCATCTGGGCAAGGGGTAGTCCCTACACTAGGAAAAAACTACACAAATGAATATTTATTTATTTATTTATTTATTTATTTTAGGCTACATTGTTTTAATTCTAAGGTAACGTTGAAGTTGTAATTGAGCCCTTCAGCCAGGGGTGTCCCGAACACCCTCGCATTGTGCACATTAGGTGAGAACCTGCCAATCACCCTCCCTCCTTTTCTCTCCCACCTCTCCCCTTCCCCTCGCTAGACTATATTTTTGCTTTTTCTTTCATGTGGGCGTGTAGTTTTTATATATTGTTTTCATATTAGCCTTGAGTACATAGGACACCTTTTCCCGCATTCTTGAGATACTTTACCAAGAAGAATGTGTTTCAAGTCCATCCAGATAAAGAAAAAAGATGTGAAGTCTCCATCTCTCCCTATGGCTGAAGCACTTCATAGTATACACATATCACTCTTTGTTAATCCACTCACAGATTAATGAACATTTGGGTTCCCCCCAAGACTTGGCAATTTTGAATTGAGTTGCAATAAACACTCTAGTGCAAAGATCCTTGTGGTACAGTGATTTTTGTTCTTCTGGAGATTTATTTTACCAGATTTGTTTACTTCTGTTGATGGAAGTAAATGGAAGGTCGACTTCCAGTTCTTTAAGGATTCTCCATACTACTTTCTATAATAGTTGTATTAGTTTGCAATCCCACCAACACTATAGAAATTTCCCTTCTCTCCACTTCCACACCACGATCTTCAGATTTGGGACTTTGTGATGTGGGCTAATCTCACTGGAGTTAAGCGTAATCTCAGAGTGGTTTTGATGGGCATTTCTCTGATGATTAGTTATAATGAACATTTTTTTCTCTTTTTCTTTTTTTGGTCATTCATCTCTTATCTTCAAAGAAGCTTCTCTTCAAATCTCTTCCCACTTATAAATGGAGTTATCTGCTCTTTTCTGTTTGATTAATTTGAGTTATTGGCAAATACTTTATTACTGAGGAAAGATAAGTGAACATACACAGTATTTTAATACCTATCTCTTCTATGACTTTTTCTCCTCCATTACCAAAAATACTAAGAGAACCATTGGTAATGAAGGGAAAACCATAAATTAAAATAAAAATAAGAAGATGTGAAAGAAAAGAATAAAACATAATGACTGAATTACTGAATTCAGTAATGACTGAATTACTTCAGAATGACTGAAGTAATAAGGGATAATCCAATGAGAAAAATCTAGATAACATAACCATAAATAAATATTCTTAGAGAAGTTTACAGATAATATCTTATTAAGAAAAAGAATGATGAAAAATTGTCAAAAAGAAAGTATATATATATTTTCCTGAACATAATTATATACAAATAGATGATATAGTTAGACAATATATAAGCATCCTTCAATATATATAAAGAAAACATTATGAAGAATATCCCATAATGCAAAGAAAAAGGACAAAGAGAGGGAGAGAAATCATTGAGATAAGAATTAAAGTTCAACCCAGAATATCAACCGTTCTCAAGAAAAGCAGAAGGTTTGAAACAACCGAAATGTTTAATAAGAAGCAATTATAGAATAGAAAGTAAATGGGGAGAATGGAGGAGAAAAGAGCATAGAAGTGATAAGTATTAAACTACTGCTCAACAGAAGGTCTTCTATATCACTGGTTTTATTAATGTATTCATATTTGCATATTTTTTAAAGTGCAGGACATTTGAAAGAAGCAAAAATTAGTTAAGAATGGAAAATCTAGTCAAAGATAAAAAATGAAAATGAAGAAAAGGCAATGTCATATATAAAAAGTAAAATAAATATTTCCCAAAGGAAGAGGTGGATGACTGTTTCAACTGACATAAAGAGCTAAATATTTCTCTAAGGAAGAGGTGGACAACTGTTTCACATGACATAAAGAGCTAAAGGTAGACTTAGCAACAACAGTAGCATTAATATTTACAATCTGGTCATCATAAAATTAAACATATGGAAAGTATGAAAGTGATGCCATAATTGTAGAAAACGAGAAACAAATCATGATTTGTTCAGTGCAAAACAACAATAACTTTCTTAAAATATTTGGCTTTGGATAAGTTTTGGATACAGAATAATAGCTACAGGTGAAATGAGTTTTTATAATTTTATTAGAGATTTAGGAGGTTGTATGCTATTTTATTAAAAATCAGAGACTCTTCAGCTTGTTTTTTTTTTAATTTTTCAATGATTAGCACTTTTATTTTTAATTTTTATTTTTGTTTTCTGACTTAAACAGAACTTTCTTTTCTCACAATTCTGAAGTCTGTGAGTGTAAAGTCAAGTTGCTGGCATACTGGTTTTCTGTTGAGGACTCTATCCTTGTTTTGCAATGGCAATCTTCTCTCTGTATCTGGATATTAATCACTTGTTCGATAGATAATTTGGTCATCTCTCTGTGCATACACTCTTAGTATCTATCTTTCTTTTCACAAAAATACCTTGAGATTTAATTAACACAAACAATTTTAATGTAATCACCTCTTTAGAGGCCATTTCCTCAAATACAGTCACATTCTGAGGTAGGTAATGGACTTCATCACTTGAAATTTGAGGCTGAAATATTTAGCTCATAGCAAAGTTATAATAAGACATATGGATTTTTACTTTTTGTATTTTTTGACAAATAATAATTTTTCACATGTACACCTGGGATAGCTCACTACATGGATATGTTATGGGGTGATCAACTAAGGTTAATTAAAACATAGATAATTTCAAATATTAATTTATTTATAGTGAAAACACAGAATCCATTTTGAAATATAAAGTGTTATTAACTATAGTCATTGTGCTATGCAATAGAACACTTGAACTTAGCCCTCCTTTCTAACTGAAACTTTGTACTCATTGAACAACATCTCCCTTTTCCTATTTATACCCCTACTCCACTTTTCACCCTGGGTATGGCTACATTCTACTCTCTACTTCCATAGTTTTGTTTTAGGGTTCACAAATGACATCATAGGGTATTTGGCTTAGTTCATTTAATATAATATATTTTAAGTTAATTTGTGTTATTAGAAATAATTTCCTGGTATTTTTAATGCTAAATAGTACTTCATTGTGTGCATATACTACATTTTTAGTCTATCCATCTGTTGATGAATACACAAGTTGTTGCCATATCTTAGGTATTGTGAATAGCAATGTAATGAATATGGAAATGTAGGCCTTTTTTAAAGATACTAATTTCAGTTCAAAGGCTAATATCCAAAATACACAAGAAACTTAAACTACTCAATGCTAAGAGAACAAATAACCCTATTAAAAGTGGGAAATAGATTCGAGTAGACATTTTTCAAAAGAAGACACGCAAGTAGCCAAAAGATGTATGAAAAAAATGGTCAACATCTCTAATTATCAGAGAAATACAAATTGAAGTCACAATAAGATATTACTTCAAACCTTTAAGATTGGCTACAATGAAAAAGATGAAAAATAAAAAAATATTGGCAAGGAGGTGGAGAAAAGGGAATATTCATATACTGTCAGTGGTATTTTAAATCAGTATAGTCATTTTGGAAAACAGTATTGGTGTCCTCATAAAACTATTATAACAATAGAATTACCATACAATCCACCAATCCAACTATTGGACATAGTATATTTAAAAAAAAAAAAAAAATGAATCAATGTGTCAGAGAGAAGTCTGCACTTTTACGTTCATTGTAGCATTATTCATAACAGCCAAAATATGAAATCAACCTTGAGTATAGAGAAAAGATCTTGAAGAAAGGAAGAAACTTGAACCAAAAACTAATAATAATTACCAATAAATAAATTAAGTGTGAGTTTCCTTATATTGTAGATAATAATATAATACACAGGGCCATGGTTTATACCACAGTAATGACTATAGTCCCTTTAATTTTTTTAATTTTGTAAAATCATTTATTTTTCTATACAAACTAGCAAAACACCTTATTTGTCACCTGAGCTCCTCTTCTATGTGACCAGACCCAATGTGGCTAATGTTTTACTAAAAATAATTTGTCAAAATATTTTCAATAATGTTACTTAAAAAGATATTTTCTGTCATTTAGTCAATTCTGTTGACAAATACTAAAGTCATATTTATACACACACAATTTAAAATTAGGAAAATTAAAAAAGCGAAATATATAAAAATTGATAGAGGAAAAAACCCTGTGTGTTCTATTTACTGCTTTCTCATCAGTGCCTAGAAGATTATTGCAGAATAGCAATTAATAAATATAGTTAACATCGGAAAGGAACATATAATGTTTATGGAAAGGAAAACAGACCACTGGAAAATGGTCATGTTTCTTAGTTTATTTGTGTGTTTTTATAATGTCAATAAAATTAAAACAATTCTAATTTCTATATGGCAAAGTGTACATGTAAATATTGAATACATACACAGAAAAAAGTTAAAATCTGAATTCAGTTAATATCTGAATTCTAAGAAATAAAACTGGACAAAGACACAGTGGTAGTTCAGTGGGAAACAATAAATCTAGAACAGTACATATGTGCAGGACCACATAGTGATACGCAGGACTGTTTAAAAATTTTAAAGAAGTCACATGTAATATTTAAACTCATTAGGGAGTGAAAAGATTTTGTGATATATGCTGTAGGAGAAAAAGGTATTGTACTTCTACTTCATAATATTAGGCAAACTGAGATGTAAGAGGAGTGTTTAAATTTAAATGATACGATTTAGTGTATTGCAAGAATTTGAATAAAATGTTGGCACGTCTTTTACCTATTTGCAGAGCATAAAGTTAATTTTTAAGCAAATAAAAATTTAAACTCATAATTGAAATGTTGATATATTTTATTGTATTCTGTCCAAAACGTATGCCTTCTCCAAGTATGACAGATAAAAAAATTAAAAATAGGGTGGTGCCTGTGGTGCAAAGGAGTAGGGAGCTGGCTCCATATACCAGAAGTGGAGATTCAAACCTGGCCCCAGCAAAAAAAAAAAAAAACAAACAAACAACATTAAAAATAAAACAAGAAAGTTTATACAAAAATGTAACCAAACACGATTTAACAACTGTCTTTAAAACCATTATATGTGCATACAATACACACAGACGAAGGAAATCCTAAAATAATAAGAAAATATATTCATAGCAGAAATATAAAATAAAGAAAATAAATTTATGTGTCTCATAAACATGAAACATTTGGCCCACTCATAAAAATTATACATGCAAACCAAGTAACATCTAGGAGATATTTCCTTCTGACTGTGTTTTGCATACCTGAGGACATTAAATGCAATTTGATACCTTTTTATTTAATTGCAAGAGGGGGCACTTAAAATATAATACTTTACTCATCTTTTGGAGCTTTTGCTTTACTCATGAAGAATCTAGTCAGTAAATGTTTTTATGGAATCTAATATATTTCTTTGTGCTTCCACATCTAAATATCAAAAGAATAGCAAATCTAAAGTTTATGTTTACCTTTCACCCAGAAAAATCTCTACTCTTTTTTGTCCACATCTGGGCCTGTGCTGTTTGAGATGCATGAATTAGGAGGGACCCCCAGAGTACTTCGTTTTACAATCACTTTCACAGTTACATAACCTCATTCTCGACATTTGGTAATTTAGGGCTCGCCCTAACCCAATAAAATTGCTTTTATGTGGTTAACCATTGATTTTTTAATGGCAAAATCCAACAATATATTTTACTATTCTTTTTACAGGCTATTTTTATAATTGTTTATTCATCAGTTTTTAAAATTTTCCCCACACTTTGACTCCTATAACCATCATGGTTTTGTGATTATGAGCTTTCATGTTTCTCATCCTTCATAAAGAGCTTGATATGTATTATGCATAAGCAAATATTATCATATTGAGTCTACTAAGGTTCAAAAGATCTCATATCAGAGAAAAAAGATAACAGGACATTGAATAGTTCTTTTATTCCAGCATGTAGGATGTTTAGAATTTTTCAACAGAGGTAACATCAGATTGCAGGTAGATCGCCAATGAATGAAATATTCACTTCAGAAAATTGGAATTGTGATTATTCAGCATAATAAAAGAGATCATAGATAAATAGTAAAAATCTATAAGAAGACTTGAAGGGCTAGATATGGTGGCTCATGCCTATAATCCCAGCACTTGGGAGGCCGAGGTTGGTGTATTGCCTGAGCTCACAGGTTTGAGAACAACCTGAGCCAGAAGGAGACCCAGTCTCTAAAAAATAGCTGGGCAATGTGGCCGGTGTCTGTAGTCCCAGCTACTTGGGAGGCTGAGGCAAGAGGATCTCGTGAACCTAAGAGTTTGAGTTGCTGTGAGCAGAGACACCATGGCATTCTACCAAAGGTGATCAAGTGAGACTTGTCTCAAAGAAAGAAAGAAAGAAAGAAAGAAAGAAAGAAAGAAAGAAAGAAAGAAAGAAAGAAAGAATTGTGTAATTTAAAATAATGACTTGATTCATTTCAGCATGTTCTCAGTTAATTGAATTAAACATCACTATCAGTTTCCATTTGTCCTATGTTGCAATCAAATTTTTTTTTTAAATAACAAAAAGAAAATTAGAAAAAAAAACATATTAAATCAGTGAGATCTTACCTTTTTCTTAAGTTTCCCTCAAAAAAAACAAACAACAACAACAAAAAAAACCTAACATCAAGCATATGATAGTACTAACGCTGCAGAGATCTTTGTATTTAACTATTTTCAAAATTCTAATAATTTTTTACATTTGCGATCTGGTCAAAGTCCAGATGTTATATAAAAGCAAGCAGCTTTCTGCAGATTTATTAGGCAGAATACGATTATCAATAACACACAGTACAATGGAGATAGCAGAGGAAGAAAAAAATAAACCATTCTGTCTGACCCAAGCATTTCTTCTCTGACTTATTAATTTCATTCATTAAGTTCATTAGATTTATTTAGGTCTAAAGTAATTTGGGAATTAACACAACTCATCAATGAAAATGCAAGAAAATGAAAAGAAGAAAATATGTAACCTAACCCACGACATTTCGAGCTCTAATAGATAATTAGAATCAGGTTAGACCTAAAACAAAAGTTGTGCTCTTTTTTACAGTTGAAATAACACTTAATTTCTGAGTTTAATTTTTTAAAAAACATATTGGGAAAAAACTTTATATATTCAAGAGCTTAAATATCTATATTTGATATATATCAGGACCCCAAAGTAAACATAGAGCAAAAATAGATTCTTTTTTTTTTTTTTTTTTTGATAGAGGTTAGTCTAATCAGACACACCAATTATGAACTTAATAGGAAAGCTGAAATGTGGAGTATATGCCTTTGTTTGAAAATTGGCTGAGTATATATGAGGGCTATCTGGGATTATCCAGCCATTGTTAATACTGTTTTTCATAATATAAGGATGGATATTTTCTGGATAGCCCTTCTATGTATTTAAGTTGAGTAAAAGGGAAAGATCACCTAGGAAGGGAGTGTGTACAAAGGGAACATGGTGAAGCCGCAATATTTAGCAGCCACTTAGAGCACAAGCAAGCAGCACTGGAGAGAGAAGGCCTGGGGAGTGTTCGGGAAGCAGGAGTCTTGGGTGGATGGAGGAAACAGGGGAGGATTGCCTTAAAAAGGAAGAGCAGGTCAACTATGCAAACGGTAGTAACAGGTTGAAGAACACCAGAAAAAGAAGTTTGCACTGCATGTCGTGACATAAAGACCACTTACAGGGGTAACGTACTTTCTATATAAGGGAGGTAGAAGAAACCATCCATTGGCAACTATTTTTATTCTTTGCATATGGTTTGTGCTTATATCTAAACTGTCACCAGTCTTTACCATATTTACCTCTAATATCAGTCCATTCATTCAAATTCTCATCAATCAGAACAGAGATAACCCATGCTCCAGACTTCTCTTCATTTAACGTGTTCTACAGATAATTTTAGGTTCTTTCCCATGTGAATACACAAATATAATCTTACACGATGGTGCACATATAATTGATATGTATGGAATAAAAGTCACATTCCTTACTATCAAATTGTTGCTGGCCATGGACTAGCCTCTCAGTCTTTCGTTCACCATTAACTCTGCATCCTTACCCTGCCTTACAATTTTTATTCAAGCCAAACAACCTTGCATATGTTTCCAAACCATGCTGGTTCTCCTGGATATGTGTTTACTCACTGGGGGCCCTTTCCACAGACTACCTTCACTCTTTCCTTTACTCACCGTTCACCTTCTGAACATCAACTGATATTTGAAGAATTAGCTTTGTATTACTCATAAAAGTCAGTCTTTTCTTCCTATTGTCATCCAAAGATATATTCTTTTATTATGTCTATCACTGTAAATAAATTATATTATTTGTCACTATAGTTTGCTGTCCTACTCTCTCACTCTTTTGTTCGTCTTCATTCCCTGAGAAAGCGCCAAAACATATTAGGAGCTCAAAAATAATAAATGAGTAAATAACAATTAACACATTTTTGCCTTTTATATAACAAAAGCTTAAATACATTATCTAGGCTGCAATGCCAAATACCAGGCCTGATTCATAAAATGATAAAACCAAGGCAAACATAAATTTAACACATCCCCCCCAAATTTATGACATTTTATATTAATGTAAACACAATTTTATTTTGACAGCTATTTATTCTTTAAAGATTCATTCCAGTAGTCTAAAAACATTTTATGTGAATGAAATATGCACAGTAATAAACAAATAGAAAAAGGAATTGAGTTAAATCCATTATTTTGGGCAGTTATGAACACAAACATATGCGTTCATTTCCTTCATATATAAAATAATATGACCCAATTTACCTGTATTCTCAGTAAATTTAATTTTAGATAATAAACAATGAGAATGTGCATAGATTTTCAAATGGTTTGTTTTAGATCTGTGTTACAATGAAATAATTTATATTTTTCTTGTCTTTGTGTTTTTCTATAATAGAATAGTTCATTGTACCCATAATTTCAATTAAAGTAAATTACTTATTTGATTATAATGAACATTTTGATTCAGTTTCTATTTAGCCAAGACAAGTTCAATAAAAGTAAAAACTGTAGATTGTTTTTCCAAGCATGAATCTAGCATTTTATACAGACAATTTCTATTAAATCATGATTCAAACAGAAGTAAAATTTTCTTAGTTTATTCATGATACTGTGTGTGCTTTTATTACAATATAAGCTGATTTTATCTCTCAAGTATTTGGAGGTCAATGGTCCTGGGAGTACATTGGGAAGCAATATTCCAACAGATTTTCAGAAGCCAGAAACTTATTATTCTTTAGAACAATATAAATAATAATAATAATTCATACTGCTTTTAATATCTATGGCTTTTGACATGAAATTAATTTTATTATCAAAATTGCAATATGCTGCTGGTCATTGCCTTCTTCACGTTCCTGGACATAAGAATTTCAGACTTCTTCTAAGTTAAAACTAACAATAATTAATAAAGTTATTTGTTATCAAGACAAGAGTTATTTTCCAGCCATAGTTTAATCTGTAAATATATAACATTTATATAACATTAATATAAGTATATTAATACTTATTTTTGATATAAATTGTTTGGTGTACATTAAGAGAATCTTTACATATAATAGCATTTTTTTAATTAAAGATCATTTTAGAATTAATAGTTAGATATTTTTAAGATAAGAAATATTTCTTTAGACGATGTCAAGGCGAGGTTCAAGAGGTTGTAGAAAGGGGCAGCGCCTGTGGCTCAAAGGTGGAGGGGGCCAGCCCCATATACTGAAGGTGGCATGTTCAAACCTGACCCGGCCAAAAACTGCAGAAAAATAAATAAAAGACTGTAGAAAGAATGTCAAGTCCAAGTGTTAGTTTCCTTAGCAGGGTATAATCACATAAAATGCCTTGTATAGATACATAGTCTAAGTTACTGTGGAGACAAAAAACAAACAAACAAACAAAACTCTAAAAGTGAAATTATTGGCCAATTTGTTAAAGGTGGCTGTACCATCTTAGCGAACATTTTAGTTGGTTCATCCCTTCAACCCTTCAACACTTGGTGTTGCTCCCTATTGAAGACATTTTGTTGGATGTATAATGGAATTTCCTGTATGGATAATCCATACATTATCTCCAAACAGCATGGGTGTTCTTCAACCCTCTGGAGAGCTGAAGTTTCACAGCAACCAACTGATGTGTCTAAGGGGATTGATCCTGGGGAAGGGAGTGAGATTTGAGCACAGGTTTAATGAGAGAAATTCAGGAAGAGACCAGAAAGGGTTTAGTACATGTGTGGAGTCCAAAACCCAAAAGACTACACATATATCTCAAGTTTACAATATTACGCCCTTGCAGGCATTTTCTCCATGATCACCCCTGGGTACTAAAAAAGAGTTTGTGAGAGTATTGGGGAGTTCTCACTCCTGGAGCAAACCTCAGGGGAGGAAACAGCAGCAGCTGAAGTGGAAGCACAACACTGCTTCTAAACGTCTCTCATAATTCTCCTACGGAGGAAGATTTTTCTTAATACACAGAAATAAAGGACACACTCTGTTGTTCATAAAGTAGAAGAGAAAACTCACAGTATCTAGAGGAAGAAAAGAAGAAAACAAAACAATTCATCCTAACAGAGAGTCAGGGAAATATCCTGAGCTCAGAAATACACTAGAGAAAGAGCAGAAGCAATACAAGGCCTCATGTATGCATTTAAGGGCGACACTGCCTGCCTGCCACTCAGCCTAGTCAGAATAGGTAATTCCACCATTCTTTTGCCCTGGACCCTGCCACAGGCATAATGCTGGCAGTCACCAAATAACATAAATGCCAACAGGCAGCTGCTTTCTGAAGTGAAATTTAAACAGAATACTTAAAACCGAGAACTGAACTGACTTGGAAAAAAATTCATTGGTAAATGATCACTGCTTGTACCACCACAAATTACTTCTAGAGGTACCTGAATTTTTGTTGCACTGAAATTAAAAAAGCAGCAAAAGGTTATCACACTCAGCCTACCCTCTGATCAGATTAACTCAGAGCTCCACAACAAGGTGTAGCAGAAAGAAAGATGTACTCAATTCTTGGCATTAGGAGTATACACGTCACTCTCAAATCTACATAACATGCCCAGTTTCCAACAATCATCACCAGCAAATCCCGGGACACACAGAAAAGGCAAGAAAGAGTGAAACATCCCCAGTGATAAAGTAATTATCAGAGGCATATTCAGATATTACATAAATGACACAACAATTTGACTAGAGTTTAAAAATAATATGATTAAAATAGTAAAGGCCCTAATCCAAAACACAGATACTGTGCAACATCAGGAATATTTTAGCAAAGAAATTTCAGCAGAAAAATGAAAATGACAAAAAAAACTAAACTAAATTTTAGAAAGAAAAAACGCAGTATCAGTACCCTGTTAAAATGACCTTAAATAAAGAAGACAAAATAAATATTTTTGCAAACAGAAAGGTTGGCAATTAATTTTCCTCCTTTTTACTCTATAAGAACTTGTAAAGGGAATTGCTAAATCAAAAGAATGTGATTTAGATGAAGAATTGGATATATACAAATAAATGAAAAGAATTCAAAATGAAATAATTAAAAGTAAAATGGAATTTATATGTTCCTCCTTAATTTGAGTATGTAAAACGAAAGGTGTAATGATATATTATTGATATATATCAATATGAAATGAAATAAAATGAAAGGTGTAATGATATTATTCACACGGCATTTAAAAAAGTAAAGTCAATGATAGCCAAAGTACCAGGGATAGAGAGGGAAATTAGAAATGTAATGTTGTAAAGGTAAATAAACTTTTAATGAAATGATGCACTATTAGTTGACATAGATTTTGTTTATTTTTAAATGTATATTTTAAACCATTTGCCACTAAAACTTTTGATAGAAAGTTGGTATACATAATAAGTCAATTGTTTGGTCATGTAAATCGCATCTTACCTACATTTGTCAGCAGTCAACAATTTTTGTATCTATTTTATTTAGTGAAATTTACTCTTTAATTTCATGGTTGATATTTTCACTGACCTAGAGTTACTTAGATTTATTTTAGTTTCTAAATATTTAAGAATTTCTATCTATCTGTGTTATGTATTTCTAACTGTGAACAGAGAACATAGTTTGCATCACAAATTATTTGGAATGTTTTGAAACTTGTTTTATTGCCCAGGATATTGTAAATCTAGGTAAAAATATTGTATGCACTTGAAAACAATGTGTATTGTGCTGTTGTTCCCTTGAATGATTCTAAAATGTCTATCAGGTAGGACATATTTAGTAGTTGTTCACATCTTCAGGAAGTAATCTAGGATTAGTAATGCGTCATTTTTGACAGTTTTTTTAAGTTAACATATTAATTAATATTTGATAAAAATTGATTTGGGGAGCTGCTTAGTTCTGTTATCGATTTTGTTACACATGTGAGTGAGAGTCGAGGTGTTCATTTTGAGGGAATGCCTTGAGTGCTTCATGTTTTTTATACAATTTTCTGCATACATGTATTATGTGTGCATCCAATGGAAAACATTTCAAAATAATAAAAGGCATTCACACATACACGGAGATAATTTACCCAAATACAGCTATGGATGCATGCTCCTCTTTGTTTGTTAGATGGAAACATATTCTGAATCATGTATGTTTTTCACTTTTATGTAAAATAGTCCAAAATCATTCTAAATTAATATATGATTATATGCCAAGTTTATTCCATTTAAAAACACTTACATGCAAATGTCTTGAATTACAAAGTATAATTTGTTCAAAAGATGATATATTTATTCATTCTCTATGAAAATGCATTACATATAGTGTAATGAAGTTGGCATATATTTAGATAGTCATTTCTTTATGAATGAACCATAATTTATTTTACAGATTTCTTTGTGATTAACTCTTGGCATTTAATAGATTTTAGCCTGTACATATTGATCGATAAAGTAAATTCTCCAAAACGGATTTTTCATAAAAATAATAAGCATTATAATTTTGGTAATTAATATAAAATTCATCATCTTCATTGATTAAACATTTGTTCCCATCTGTAACACAAGAAAGTTACTGTTTACAAATAGTCTTTTTTCTGAACTATTTTTTTTGCAATGTTTTTTCATATGATCAGTAAAAACTGGTATCATAGTTTAAGCATACAAGTTTTTATTATGACAAATTATGTAAAATTAACATGCATTAAGAATACTTGTATTTTTGTCAATAGATAGCCCTTTTATTTTTGCCCGTATTCCTACCTGGACATTTACATTTTTCTTACTTATTTTGTATGCAATGTCGAAAACATAAGCTCAGAGGTCACCATGAAGTATATAGTGTTATTGTATTTTTTGCACCGATGCTTTTTAGTGACATTCGTATGCTAGATGTTATATTGAAGTCTGCGTGATGTAATTATTTTACAATGGTTTTCTATTTATTCACCAGTATGTTAAAAAATTACAGTTGACTCTTGAATAACACAAGGGTTAGGGGCTGTAATCCCTGTTTAGATGAAAATCCCTGTATAACGTTTGACTACTCAAAAACTTAACTGTTTCAGAAAAAATCAGTTTGGCATAAAAAAAACCACCCTACAAACTGAGGTGGTGCCAAGAGACCAAAGAAATGACTCAGACAAATCTATCTTGACCAGGTCTATGCTTTTAACATCATTCTGTCTTTTACTCTCTGTATTTAACATATCTTTTTCCTGGCTGCTTTGAAGATTTCTCTTTATTAGTAGAGTTAAGCAAATTAATTATTATGATTCTTGATTTTTCCTTTGTGTCTGTAAGTTGCTTGCCTCTAAGATGCATAGTTTTTGAAAAAATATGGCTTTAATGTCTGTAATATTTTTCTTCCCACACATTTCACAGTCTCTTTGGGACTTCACAAAATATATGTTAGTGGCTTGATACTCTTGTGTGTTTCACTAAAATATTTTTATTTTGTTGTTTTTCTCCCCAACTTTCCTTCTTTCCAGAACTCTTATTGCCGTATATTCAAACACACTGGTATTTTCTTGATCAGTGTCCAATAGGCTATTAATCCTAAGAAGAGGGATTTTCATTACAAATACCACACATTTATCTTTTCAAGCTTCATTATTTTTTTAAGTCTTTTGTGTATCTCTTCATCATTTTTATGATATTATTTATGTTCCTGAACACCTGAAACATTTTATATATTTTTTAACATCTTTACCTGGTCTTTTTCATACAAAATGACATTTAAATTTTCATGCTTGGCCAGGTGCAATGGCTCACACCTGTAAAAGTAAAGTATGCAGTGCAGTTTATTAAAATGTGTATGCTCTGAGGTGGCACCTGCAGCTCAGTAGGTAGGGCACCAGCCACATACACCAAGGCTGGAGGGTTTGAATCTGGCCTGGGCCAGTTAAAACAGCAATGACAACTGCAACAGAAAAATAGCTGGGCATTTTGGTGGGCACCTGTAGTCCCAGCTACTTGGGAGGCTGAGGCAAGAAAATTGTTTAAGCCCAAGAATTTGAGGTTGCTGTGAGCTGTAACGCCATGGCGCTCTACCCAGGGCAACAGCTTGAGACTCTGTCTCAAAAAAAAAAGTATGCTCTGTAAAACGTATACATTTATTCTAAGGAAATACATTTTGTAAAAGTTACAGTAGATTAAAGAAGTTACAGTAGTTAAAAATTTCAGACAAATTATAAGAACATTCATCAGCAGTAGATGTACGGCAACCAAAATATAATCATCACGATGACAGCAATAATAAATTAGTTGTTTAATTAATAGAAGGTATTCTTTAAGTAGATAGAAATCTATTCCATGTAGAAATACAAATATAGGAGAATAAATTAAAATAAAAAAGTGTAAATATTAATGTACAGTAAATTGTAAATGTGTTATATTTTAAGTGTTATATGTAATGTTAAATTCTGATACTTTAATGCATAAAATAATAAAATGAAAAGACCATGTCTGTTTTATCATTATTTTATAATGATGAGAGCATAACACAAAATATATCTTTTAACAAATCTTTAATTATACAATGTAGTATTGTCAACTATGGTGATTATTGTATAGAGCAGACCTCTAAAAATTTTTGTTTGCATAATTAATACTTTATGTCTGTCAATTAGCAAATTCTCATTTCCTCCTCTGTTAGCCCCTGGCAATTGTCCTTCTGTGTTATAATTATTGCTCCTGTGTGTCTATTTGACACCACATTCATGGTTCATCATGAATTGAAAAACATACAATCTCAATACAAATCTCAATACAATTTCAACATGGTTGAAAACAAAAGATTTCCCACCAACTCTGATAATCCTCGCAAGTTGAAACTTGCACAGGTTTTATCAGAAAGGACGGTGTCTGCTATCTTTCTTGGAATTGAAATAATGGACCACCACAGAATCTGTCTCAAAACTTTCATAATGACCCATGTCTAAGTGGATTCAAGCAGTAGTTGTCCTTCTGGAACTGGTGTATTTCTTTTTTTTTTTTTTTTTTTTTTTTTTGCAGTTTTTGCCTGGGTTGGGTTTGAACTCGCCACCTTTGGCATATGGGGCTGGCGCCCTACTCCTTTGAGCCACAGGCACTGCCCTGGTGTATTTCATTTGTAATGATGTACTCCACATTCATTCATGTTATCACATATGATTTTCTTCTTTTTAAGCCCCCCAGCCTCCCCCCAAAAAAAACACAAAAAAAATTCCATTCTGTGAATTTGCTACATTTTTCTGTGTCCAGCTATTCACTGATGAACATTTAGGTTGCTTACACATCTTGGCTACAAAATAAGAGATATATTTGATCAATAGGAAAGTAAAATAAACACATAGATTAATAAAATAATATGATTATTTCACATTAAAACCAGGGAAAGGGAGAAATATAACACATAAATATGTGTAAGATGAAAACCAATGGTAAAGTAATAGAGCCTGAAATTTTTCAGGTTTTAACGTGAAACATAAGTGTATTAATATTAATACTGTAAAGTATTAAACATTCACAGATTAAAATTGTTAAATGCACATCATGATACATAGAGGGGACACATATGAATTATTCAGGCTATGATCACCAGTGGGTGAAGAACGGGAAAGGCACATCATACAACACCAGCACGAAGAAAGCAGAGAGTTTTACACACATTAGACAAAGGAGACTTTAATTAAGATACATTACAATAAAGAGTAACATTATAAAATTCTCCTAGAAATTTTCCAGTTAGGTAATATTACAAATTAAATTTGTATGCCCCAATAGCACAGCTTTGAAATATATTATAAAATTTATAGAAGTAGAACAGTAAGCCCATGAACCCCAAATCATAGCAGAAGACTTATATACTTCTTTCAATAGCAGAGGAGATAAGCAGAAAAAATTAGTAAGTTTATATGTAGAGAATTGGACTAAAACTATTACTATTTTAACTCTATTTTTGTAAATGTGTGTATATCTATATGTATGTATACACTTAGACATATGTGTGTGTGTATATATATATATATATATTTATATTTCATTTTGCCTAGACACATCAAAATACACATTTTGAAGTTACATGCTTGCCAAATTTGTTGATATTCTGGGCTAAAGTACAAGGATCAAAAGATTTCCAAAGATTAGAAGCTTATTCCGGCCATGTTCTTTAATCTCAGTAGAATAAAGCCAGAAATGAATAGCAATAATGACAAAGAAATGCTGAGATTGCTTAAAATTAAACAGTACATTTTAAAATTATTACTGGCTCAAAGAAGAAAGTATAATTAAAATCAGATAGTGTTTTAAACTTAATACTAAAAATATGACATGCCAAACCTTGTGGAATCCAGCTAAAAATCCTTACTTAGAGGTTTTTAACATTAAATACATCTATTGGAAAAAGAATGCTGAAATAAATTATTTGTGTTCATTTCAAAAAGACAGAGTTACTACATATTTTTCCTATTCAAATTATATAAAAAAAAGTGAAAAGATAAAACTAGAGTTAATGAATATCTCTAGTTAATAGAATATTAAAATACGATGAGGCAACAAAATTAGAAACTAGTACTTTGAAAACTCTGATAAACGACATGTTCTTCTAGAACGATTGAGATTTACAAAAGATAAAAAGCATACAGTAATAATAATAGGAATAAAATTAATGTCTTCACTATGGGTCCTAGATAAATTTTAAGCAGAAAGTGTAGTATAATATTTAGTAAGTGAACAAAAGTATATTTAGATATAATTGACAAATCTCTGGAATAATATAATTTATATATAACTCTAAAATATGAAAAAGAAACAAGTTCTTATTGTGAGAACAGTATATTCTTTATAGGAACAACAAAGACATGATAAAAAGTATATTCAGCCTAATTTTCTTTATGAAAATGGATGAAAACAAAATATTAATAAACCAAATGTAATGACATGTAAACAGAAAAAACACAACACCATGTAATTAACGTTAAGAAAAAAATTCACATAATTAGCAGATTAAAAAAAGGAAAAAACAATCCTATCATCTCCAAAGACCTTGAAAATATAGTTGTTAGAACCCAATACCAAAGAAATGTTAGCGAAGTATAAAAAATGGGTGGGGACAATGAAGAAGGATAAAAGGCACAGAAAGAACAGGGTTATCTTTATTTTTAAAGGTTTTTTTTTTTTTTGCATTTTTTAGCCAGGACTGAGTTTGCCACCACCCACCTCTGGCATATGGGGTCGGCGCCCTACGCCTTTGAGCTACAGATGCCGTATAAAGTATGTATTTTTAACAAAAGGTGAAAATAATTCATCCAAAGTGTGAAAAGTGACATTCAGATACATTGAGGACATTTGTTACGTAAGAACCATTATGAGAAAAAACGGCATTCATTTTGATGGCTCAATATAATCAGCATGATCAGAAATGAGTGTTCACCAATTGGTAATGTGTTTTAGCCAAAATCTTACTGAGGTGAAATCAGCAGATGAAAGCAAGAAATGAAAAGGTTTTCTCATTAGACTGTGACATGAAATACATTCAACATGAATATATGAAGAATCCAAACTGTAAAGAACAATTATTTGATCATTTACTCTCAAGTTCATGCCTGAGCATACTGTTATTTCAGTTTACTGAGAAGTCCCTCTTTTATCTCAGAGTATATGACTATTTACTTTTATAAACTTCGGATATAAACTTGTTGCCTAAATCGAATTTTGAAAAAAAGAGAGCTCTGACCAATGAGTTACCTATTACTTTGTAATGACAAACATGCTCTCTTAGAAACTAGATGTTTCACAATTTACCTTAATATGTATGCTCATGTGAAATTTATTTGTATTTAAATAAATATTATCTATAAAGTACTACCTATGACCATAGAAGATTATGTTCTTTAAAATATGATTTTACAAACTGTGTTGCATTTACACCTAGCTTGATGTCTGCCATTTTTATCAGCGTCTTCAAAACTGATTGCATTGGAGGTGGTGATGTTCTGATAAATGCCTTGGATTCAATTTTCCAAAGAGACATATAAATCTCTTTGTTTTGGATATATCCTAGCTCTAATGGAGAAATCAATAAACTATTAAGAAATGCTATCATTTCCTTTCAAGGTAATTAGAATAAATGGAAGCCTGAATTATCTTCAACTAACTGTAATGTAGCTGAGACAGAACACATATGCCAATGTTCAGAATTCATATTAATAACAAAGTCCTCAGATACTCTAGGAGGAATTAATTCAACACATATTTATTTACAACCTAGTACCCATGATGTTATTGTACTAAGTACCAGAAGTATGAAACCATGAACAAACGAAAGAAAATGACACCAAAGCAGTGAAAATCCTCTCCAGACCCTACAGAATGCCAGGAGACCAGGCAGGGATGCAAACAGCAACAGTGTGTATGTGATGTGGAATTTCAGAGTTAATTTATAAATTTTCTCCTAAGACTTAGGAAAAGAAACACAGGCAGTGGGATAAAAATATCGTATGTTTTATCTTTAGCATCTTTTTTGTTGAATCCTAATTCTTCAAATATCCCCATAATATAATTTACCCTACCTGCAATTAGGTTGTTATGAGAATTTTGTAAATGTATATACAGAGAGCGCCAAAACATTTTAAGAAAGGAACTGTATTATAATTGCAATGCTCAATATATGCTGGTAACTTTTTTTATCTTGTATATTGTACCTTTTATCTCTTGTAATTGCAGTAGTAAAACGTGACTTGAGTTTTACAATTTTAATACACTTTTTTTCTTTCTTCAAAGTGTATATATGTTGGCACCCCATATATATGCATATACATTTTAATTTGCAGGATATTTAAAGTAGCACACTAATAAACTAAATTGGAATTTAATTTTCTGGTGATGGATGCTGTAGGATAATATTTAAAAATAAACATATCCTACATCAAGCCCACAAAGTGAATTCAGTGTGAGTTTAAAGTGACTTACTTTTCTTCCAGAGGCTTAAGAAATCTGGACCCCCCTGGGTTACTCACAGAGATAGGCTTTT
>CAUYPK010138308.1:0-41608 GCA_963574355.1 Loris lydekkerianus
GGAATGGAAGAAAAAGTATCCAATGTACTCAGCCCTACTATGAAGCTAAACTATAGCTTTCACATGAAGGCTATAACCCAACTATACCACAAGACTATGAGGAAAGGACCAAGGAAGGGGAAGGCAGGGGGGAGGTTTGGGTGGAGGGAGGGTGATGGGTTGGGCCACATCTATGGTGCATATTTTTATCTATAATTAAAAAAAAAAAAATAATTAAAAAAAAAAAAGAAAGGCAAAGGGAATTCTACAGATGATGGTGAAGAGAGGTCCCAAGAGAAAACCAAGATAAAAATTATAACTCTGATTATCTGATGTGATTGGCCTTGTAGAAAACTTTATGGAGAGGCCATTGAAAAAACATGAGACAAATTAATTACAAAGGAAATTAAGCATATGGAAAAATTATGCTGTTATTGACCATAGTAAAAAACCACAGGAAAAAAATTATTGTTTACTACACTCAACTCTATGGAAAATTTCCATGAGGATAATAAATGTTAAATGTTGACTTAACTTATAAACTAATTGTAACATGGAGAAAGGACACTTCATTTATGTAGAGGGTGCTACAGACCAAGACGTGTTCCAACAAAATTCATATGTTGAAGCCCTACCCACCAGTGTAAAGATATCAGGAGGCAGGACCTCTGGAGATAATTAGATTTAGAAGAGGTCATGAGCATGGGGGCTATCATGATGGGATTAGTGCCCTTACAAAAAGAAACATCAGAGAGCTTAACAATACACACCAAAGAAAGTTCCTGAGAAGACACAGCAAGGAGGAGGCTGTCTCCAACTCAAGGAGAGAGCCCTTATCAGATACCTACCCTACTGTCACCTTAATCTTGGACTTTCTCTACAGAATTATAAGAAATAAATTCCTGTTGTTTAAGTCACTCAGTCTAAGGAATTGTGTTATGTAGCCCAAGCTAAGACAGAAGGTAATAGGAAGTGATTAGGTAACGTGTAGAGTTGAATCAGAAGATAGCAGCTCACATATTAACTATAACTGAAATGGGTAAACCAAAGGGGTCTCAAGTAGCTGTCTCTGGGGAGGCACATGAGGAGGTATGGGAATGAGAACTGCTGTTTTTTATAAGCCATTTATTTCTACAGTTATCTAGCCACCCTACTGATGTCAGTTGATTCCTTAGAATTTTCTAGCTAAGACATCTGCAATAGCAGCAGCTTCGATGCTTTCCAATATTTATACCACCCACTTGTTTCTTTTTCATGTATTATTGCATTGGCTGGAATCTTCAGAACCATTTTCCAGAATATAAGTGACAATGACCATCCTTATTTTATTCTATTTTTTTTTTCATTTATTTCAATGTTTTATTTTTATTTATTTATTTTTTTTGAGAGACAGAGTCTCTGTTGCCCCAGCTAGAGCATTGCACTGAGCTATAGCTCAATGCAACTTCAAAATCCTGGGCTCAAGTGATCCTCCTGCTCCAGCCTCCTGAATGAATGGCACTATAGGTGTGTGCCTCCATACCCAGCTGATTTTTAAAATTTTTTGTAGAGCTTCCAGGGGTTGCCTAGCCTGGGCTTGATCTCCTGGCCTCAAGCAATCCTCCCACTTCGGCTTCCCAAAACGCTAAGATTACAAGCATGAGCCACTATGCCTGGCCTAATGTTTTATATTTTTATATGTGTTGTTAGTTTGATAGACAATGGATACCTTTGATCAAACTAAACATTTTTATTTTTTTAGTGAACTAAAATGTTTTTTTTCAGGCAAGCATGGAACAAAGTTTATTGAGGAAGAGAAAGGTAGGTTTACAGAGTAAGAGCAAGATACAGGCTTACAGAGCAAGATATGTTTGTCATAGACAGTGAATGGGCAGTGAATGTCAGGGCAAGTAGGCAAAGAGGCCCACGAACCAAGATTTCTTTTCAACCTCTCCCATGAACAATACGTTAATGAGCTCAGTTGAATACATTTTCTCCCTTTTAAAATTAAATGCAACTTTACTAATCCAGCTAAATCTTTTGATGACCCAGGGTCATCATGAACACTGAATATTTCAATTACTGCCTGTGCCGTGGGATGTAATTGCTTACCTCTGTGCTGAATGCTACCAGATATGTTTTTCTATGAAGACATTTTTAAAATTGAAAATCACCAACTCTCGGTGAGCCAATTTCAACAGCCTTCTTCTGCCTTTTGTGTGTATGCTCTACCCTCACATCATCTTTATTCTATTAATAATATTCTATGGACGAATAAAGTAAACCTCTTAGGTTTTAAAAATCATGGAGGAAGACTCAAGTCTGCCCCTAAGGACTTGCCCATGGATTCAAGCGTAGGAGTTTAATGACAGCTATTTCATTGCTCAGAGGAATTATCTGATAGTAATGTTAAAGGGTCTCATTTATTCCGATACCTAGTGAGTATCTATTGTGAGACAGAGGTTTTCTAGGCACTGCTGCTGGAGCAGGAAATGCTACAGTGATATAGCACACAAACTGGCCAATTCATTTTTGACTTTAGCCTTGACTGGCAGGAGCACCATTATTACATCTGTATTTCAGCCTTGAAAACAGACAGGTAACTTTTGACAGACTAGGCGACCTTAGGAGCAATGAACCCAGCTGGCTTAGTGCAGAGGAACTGCATTGCTCTGATGTGAGCTCAACACATCTCTGCTATACTTCACTGGCCTTTAAATCATTTACCATATTAATTCCTTGCAATAAAGTAGGATTGGAAATCAGCTATTGTAAATTTAGTCGTATGTGCCCTGTGACGAGAGAACCAACCAGAATCACTGTGTCTGGCTGCTCCTCTCCTGGTGTATGTTTAACATAGCACACATGGCAACACTCATTCATTCAAAAACCTCAGAGATCTCATGGTGGTGCAATGATTAGAACAGACAAGGTCTCTAAGAAGGTACATCAATTGATATTTAATCAGCCTGTGATAAGTCCTATGAAAAGAAACAAGGCTGATACAAGAACGTAAAGCACAAGGGCTCAACAAAGTCTAGATGGCTGGAGGAAGTCAGATTTAAATACGTGAACAGCGGTTAGCTGGGCAAAATTCTAATGGTGGAAGGAATGCCAAGACAGACACCCCAGCTGGTGACGTGAGGCCCTATTGGTCTCAACCTAACACATGAAGGCCGATGGAAGTCCAGTCTCAGAGGAGGCTGACCCGTGGCCTGGCCTCAGACCCCCGTCTCCAAGGATGGCGGCTTTTCTTGAAGTCAAGACTTATTCCATAGTGGTTTGAGGGCCAAAGAAGGTTAGGGCTGGACTTGATTAACTCTTCATTTCACAGAGGAAAAGACATTTACAAACAAAGTGAAACACAGGAGGTGCAACCAGCTTGGAGTCACAGAGCTCATTAGTGGTCAAAGCAGAACTAGCTGCATCTTCCAGCCTGGTACTATTTTAGTTTATACTAAAGCCTTGACTGTTTTGTTCCCATCCCTTCCCTGCTCCTTCTTTCTTGGCCGGGGTGACACTTCCACTCACGGTAATGGTAGACTGAGGGGCAGAGTTTGCTTAGTGAGGAAAACTCTGTCCTCTGGAGTCAGCCCACCTAAGTGCCATTCCTTGCCCTTGGGCACATTACTAATCTGAGCTTCAGTTTTCCTCATCTGTAAAATGGAGACCCAGAAGAGTTCCTCTCAGGGTGGGGAAGGACAGAATGAGTTAAGCAACGCACGCACGACAGTGTTCAGTGCAAGCTGGGTGTCGTGCCCACTAATACTATTATGCTGCTATGGTTTTACAAGGACTCTTAGACGTGCCTTTCCTCTTTCTGTCTCCAGTGAACACTTACTGTTATTTTAGTAGTTGAAGCTTTTTACACTTGGTGAAGCCAAGGAATCTTAACCTATTTCTAACTCTAAGATGTATATGGAACTTAAGAACTCTTTTTGAGCAATAATGCCAACAAGATGCCAGGCTAAGTGAACTGTGAATGTTTGGCTCTTAAGCTCTGTCCTCTCTGCCCAGTGAATACACCCTGAGGCCCACAAGGTCCATCTCAATGTCACCATGTCCTCTGTTCCTCTTTGGTTAAATGGTATAATGTCAAGGTCATTTTGCCCAGTAGAAAGACTCAGGTTTTGAATTCTTACTATCTGTGTAGCTATTTAAGTAACTTTCATTTATTCAACCAATATTTATCACCCACCTATGTGCTCAAGTCCCAGGTAATAGTATAACATCTTCCTACAGAGTTAGAAAGTACTTCACATACTTTATTTGACACACAGAGCCAGCTCCCTGAAATAACTATAATAACCATTTTATAGAAGAGGAAACCAAGGCACAGTGAGTTAAGCAACAGGCCAATATTTTAAAATTGTGCCAATATCAGTGTCATGCCCTAAGTTATTTAACTTTTCTATGCCACATCAGTTTCCTTATCAATATGCAAGGATAACACATATTTTCTAAAATCCACGAGATAATATGCTCTACCAATAATAGCTACTCCTGTGATTAATAACTGATGAAACAGAGCAGTTTGGCAGACCATAACCCAGCCCTAGCTGTGTACAATCGTGTTTGAGACAAAGCAGCTGGCTTCTGCTGTTTTTCTGCTGTGATAGGGACAGGGCATTATCTAGAATGCCACCAGCCAGCCCCTCCCAAGAACAAGCTTCTGGATGTAAAGAGGATGTAAAAGCAGCAGATGCCTCCGTGCAAACCATGGTTCTACAAAATAAGATGGCCAGCAGATGCCTGCTGGTGTTGGGAGTGACATCTTCAGACTGAACAGAGCTGATAATTACAAGCTCTTTGTATCTGCTGGTCTCTCACAGGGCAACTCGGTTAAGGACAGGTAGACAGAAAATAGGCAGGCAGCTATTCCCATTTGCTTGGATTGTTTAAGCATCCAGTTCAGAGCACATGCTGCTCTCAATGCAGTGAATTCCAAGAAATCCTGAAAGAAAGTTGATATATTACAGAATTTGACATAAGAGCCATTTCAGGTCAGTAAACTCGCTGTGAGCACCTGCTACATGCCAGGCACAGTGCTGGGTGCTCAGGGTACAAAGGCTAATGGGGCACAGGTCCCTGCACCAGAGGAATGTACCATTTAGTATGAGAGACAAACATAGTTCAGTTCTTTCTTATTCATCAAGAACTGGCAAACTTTGGTCCATGACCACATGTAGCTCACTGCCTCTTTTGTACAGCCGAAGGACACAGCCAGGCTTGTTCATTTCTGCCTATGGCTGTTTTCATGCTACATTGGTGGCATGTGTGATCTTTTGGCTACAAAGCCTAAAATACGTACTATCTGCCTTTTATAGAAAAAGTTTTCCAATCCCTAGGTCAGGTGCAGTGGCTCAGGCCTATAATCCTAGCACCCTGGGAGGCCAAGGAGGGTGAATTGCCTGAGCTCAGGAGTTCCAGACCAGGTGAACAATAGTGAGATCCTGTCTCTACTAAAAATAGAAAAAGTAGCTGGGGATTGTGGCAGGCAGCTGTAGTCCCAGCTACTCAGGAGGCTGTGCAAGAGGTTTGCTTGGGCTCAAGAGTCTGATGATGCCACAGAACTCTAACCAGGGTGATGGAGTGAAACTGTCTCAAAAAAAAAAAAAGGTTTTCCAATCCCTGTTTGCAAATCACACATACTCTCTGTGCTGGGAAATATATACACATGTGCACATATATGTGCAAAGGCAGGCGCAGCAGGGTTATGAATGAGATAGGTTCTGTAGGTTTGTTCTTAAGTTGAATTTGTATGTAATTTGGAACAGGTATATTCACCTCTTACCTGTAACAGCTTCCATTCCTAAATGAGAATCATACATCAATTGGATGCTTGTAATTGGGGGACTGCCTGCATTCATGTTTTTATTACCTGCCTTTTCCCTGGATTAATAATATATCAAGCCAAAGACAATGATTGAACAAAAGTCTATGCCCTTTCCCCGGACCATCAAAGAATACAATATCCTCAAGCTGACCTCTCCTACATTTGCTGAGTATTTCCTTTATAGAGTCAAGCGGGATCTTCCAGCCAGATAGCTCCACTCCTCTTCCAGGTAGTAGCTTGTGTTTAGCAAGCACGACGTCCACCCTCACTTACCCACTAGAGGGTATCCAAACACTGCTTATGAAAGACTACAGCGCTAAAACCCCTGTTCAGTGGAGAGATCAGATCTGTCTGGATGAGTTCCTGAACTTAAAACACATTGCACAGAGGTGGCGGGGCGTGGAAGAATAAACTTGACTCTAACTCATTAGGACCAGACGTTGCCTGGAAACAGATCTGACAAGAAATGTAGTCAGCTGGCTGAGATAAGGATGAATTAATGGCAAAGACTAGGAAGGGCAAATTTAATTCACAAGTTCACAGTTTCTTCCTTTGTGCCCTGCAAAGATTCTACAGAAGTGTGTGTACATACTTTATAGAGGGAACTGTGCAGAGCATCATCTAGTACAACCAAGGGGCTTCAGACCTTGCCACCTTCTCCAACAAAGCTCTTGGCCTCTTTGGGCCTCTGTTTCCCAGTCTGAGAAATGAGATGGCAGGATTAGAAAGGCAGTTCTTAAGTAAGAGTGAGGGTAAGGGCGCTGGCACCTAGAAGGAGCACATCTGAATCACCTGGGGGGGGGGGGGATTTCAAACCATCTGGTCTTCTTCCTACTTTCAACATGCTGTGAAGATCAGTGTCTCCTGGCCTTCTTGGACCTTTTCTCAAGTCCTACTACAGGACTCTCTTGGCTGCTCCAGAGCAGAACAAAACTTAAAGCCTCAGTGTTGCTAGTAACTTGTGATTTACTTTGCTCTTGCTTGGGACTTCAGTGTGACACTCTATGATCAACCAAAGACCAGCAGTGTGGCATTATCACAGGACCCTGATATTCCCAGCAGGCAACAAAAGGGAAATCAGTACCCTAGGCTGGTTTTAAAATATGTCTACAAATTCTCTGATGCTCTTCTTAAGTGATGAACAGATGGTGTCAGAAATGATGACACATCATTGACTAGGGAAACTAGGTTATAAAAAAATATATGCTATCTCCCTGGCAGTTTTACTCTTGAATCACTTCCTTCAGAGAAGTTAGCAGCCATTTTGTGAGGACACTCAAGCAGTCTTGTGGGGAGCTCTACATGGGAAGGAACTAAAGCCTCCCACCAACAGTCAGCACCAACTTGTCAGCCACGTGAGTAAAGTGTCTTGGAAGTGGATTCTCAGCCCAGCCAAGCTTTAAATGACTTCAGTCTTGGTTAACAACTGATGGAAAACACCTGAGCCAGAACTGCCCAGCTAAGCTGATCCTGAATTTCTGACCCAACAAAGCTATGGGCAATAATAAATATTTATTGCTGTTTTAAGCCATTGAATTTGGAGGTAATTTCTTGTAATTATTTAACACTATACCAAGTACCATACAATTCTGCCTTGTATACAAGAGGCAGATTGGTGGGTAGTAAGTATAGGAGACCTGGGTTTGTCACTAATTTCCTGTTTGACTACAGGTAAGCTAGTTCTCCTGAGCCTCAGTTGGTACCTCCTTAAGATGGGTACAACAGCATCTAGGTTGCTGCTATGGGTTTGAAAAATTTCATGCTTGGGAACTTGGTCCCCACTGGAGTAGGGTTGGGAGATCAGACTTTTGGGAGGGCTCTGATATCATAAATAGATTTACTTATTCGTGGTTTAACGGGTTATTGGGGGAGTGGGTTAGTGATCATGAGAGTGAGTCTCTTATAAAAGCCAGCCTGGCTGTCTCTCATGAGCCTCTCACCCCTGCCATGTGATGCTCTGCACCACCTCCAAACTCTTCAAAGTCCCCACCAGCAAGAAATCTCTCTCCAACGGGAACTCCTTGATCGTGAGCTTCCCAGCTTCCAGAGTGGGAAGAAATAAATTTGTTTTCTTATAAATTACCCAGTCTCAGGTATTCAGTTAATAGCAACAGAAACTAAGACCGTTTCCTTCTGTTTGGGTAAACATGAGGGTATAAAAGACAGCGAGAAGGATGGACACATGGAATCTTTTAAGGAACACAGAGAGATAAAGGCTTATAGGAAAGAAGCAATAGGAAAGAGGGTGAGAGGGCGAGGCAGAGAGAGTCACTATGAAAACTGCAGTTTCTATGTGGGAGAGACACCTGATCCCGTAACAACAAAAACCACCCCGCCTCTAACCACCACAACAGACTCTGTGTAGGGTATTACCAGTTACATCCACCTACATCTCCTTTAGCCACAACCCCATCTTAGAGAGGGGAATTGAAGCTTAGCAATGAAGGTTATGTCTGAAACCTTATTTTGCAAAGCTGGTGGGGCTCTGGTTCAAAGTCAGGTCTGAGAACTCCGTTCTGTTCCAGAGCTTCCCCGTGCAGCCCACAGGCCAATCCGAGGTCAAGACAAAACCTCACATGCACAAGCCTGGATTTGTGCTGATCCCACTTCCTCACAGGCCCTCGGAAGGGACTGCTCAGAGGGGACGAACCTGTTGCACTTGGGATAGTGCCACCTCTGTCCTCCTGCCTTTAGCACCAGGGAGAGAGGGACTCCATACAGAAAGGTTCAGATACTGTGGTAAATGATGCCAAATACCAAATGTCACTCAGTTGCTCTTTAATGTCAATCTCAAAAGAAATGGAATGAAAATCAAACAAGGAGCACTGTGACACACTTCCACCAAAGATGCCGAGCACCTGTCCCACCATTGCAGGCATCAAGCAGACATTTCCCCACGCTGAGAGTCACTGCACGCAGGCAGACGCTCCCTGGCTTAGTCTGGGCTGCCGCGTGCTGCGCCCTCTTAATCCCTGGTCCTCTGGCCCTCCGGATGTTTAACTGCCTCCATGTTCAGGAAATAAGACTGTGCCCCACCTTCGAGAGAGAGTTCTGATCTCCCTGCAGTCTCCCTGCTTTTATGAAGCAGAAAGAGCCATGGCAGACATATCTGCCTTAAGAATCTATATTCCTTTCTCATGTCCATTATTAATTCCATCATTTCTGGGTTATTAGGCCTTTTTTGTTTCAAACAAAAGGAAATTTGGGGAAGCCATTCATCATAATGATCAGTACAGGAAACACCTGGGAACAGGCAGCCTTCAACACATCTGTTCCATCCAATTAGCCTTCGACCTCTAGCTGCCAGTTGCATCAGGCTCAGTAGAGTCCAATGGTCAAAGTCAGAGAAGTCATGACTTAGGTGGAGAAAGTAACCACCTGACCCCTGGAAACACGTTTAGGAACATGGAGCCCTCCGTTGTCTGACCACATGCATTTTCATGCAGCCTTTTCTGCGGACAATCTGCTCTGCTTCTGATGAAAGATGTTCAGCTCACCAGAGTCCCACACCTGCCAGCTTGTCCACCTGATCCACACCTGCCAGCTTGTCCACCTGATCTCAACATGCCAGAAGGTCCTTCTTTGTCTACACCTGCCAGGAGATAAACCCAAACATGCCCAATGCAGGAAGAATGACATGTATAGGAAGGTGCCATACTCCTCAGCTCTCCTAGAAAAGGAACAGAGTGCCAGCTGGGCAGAGCCACTGTTGTCTCCTAAGACCAAGCCAGATCCTTCCCTCCACCTCAGAAAGCAAAGCTGGGGCAGATTGCGTTCTTGAACCTGGCTAGGCCTCTACCCTCCCCACCTGGGCAGAGTGTGGCAGAGGTGGCAGGTAGGTGCTGAGTGTGCCAGCAACTTCTCCCTCCTTCTTTCCCACCCAGAGACTGTCCAGTGGGGAGGGGAACAAGAGCTCAGGAGACCCTTGACAGGGACTGCAGTCCTTCAAATGAAGCAGAACAGGGCAGGAATGAGGTTGGGGAAGGAGGCGTCCTACGGTAGCAACAACATATCCTCCTGCAGCTTCTGCTGTACAATTATTATTATTTTTTTATTGTTGGGGATTCATTGAGGGTACAAGAAACTAGGTTACACTGATTGCACTTGTTAGGTAAAGTCCCTCTTACAATCGTGTCTTGCCCCCAAAAGGTGTGGCACACACCAAGGCCCCAAGCCCCTCCTTCCTTCCCTCTCTCTGCTCTTCCTTTCACCACCCCTCCCTCCTTTCTCTCTCTGCTCTCCCCTTCCCCCACCCCCACCGTGACCTTAATTGTCATTAATTGTCCTCACACATTATTTTTTTTAATCAGGGGAGGGGAGGTGAACTTTAAATGGAAAGGAATTTAAAATCTGAGGCAAATGGACATGGCAAATTTGCATGTATTTTTAAAAGAAACTATGATACTTTTTCTTCCATTCTTGAGATACTTTGCTAAGAAGAATATGTTCCAGTTCCATTCATGTAAGCATGTAAGAGGTAAAGTCTCCATTTTTCTATAAGGCTGCATAATATTCCATGTACTCTTACTATGAAACCAATTTATAACCCAATTATAGCCCGACTAGAAGGGGAAAGGGAAGAGGGAGGGGAGGGGTGTGGGGAGGATGAGTGAGAGAGGATTAGTGGGACCACACCTACGTTGCATCTTACAAGGGTACATGTGAAATTTACTAGGTGTAGAATATAAATGTCTTAACACAATAACTAAAAAAATGCCATGAAGGCTATGTTAATCAGTTTGATGAAAATATTTCAAATTGTATATAAGACCAGCACATTGTACTCCATGATTGCATTAATGTACATAGCTATGATTTAATTAAAAACAAAAACAACAACAAAAAAAACTGTGAGTTGGCTTCCAAAAGTTTAAATTATACTGAATGGGGAGTTCTGTTCTGGGACATGTTCCTTTGCCCTCATAACTTTTTATTTTATTTTTTTAATTAATAAACTTTATTTTTTTAAGCAGTTTTCAGTTTACATACAAATGGATTAGAAAGTAGAGTTCCCACATATCCTCTTATCCTCTCCCTATAATTTATATCCTATATTAGTGTGGCACATTGCTATATTGATAAGCCAATTATCAATACATTATTACTGACTAAAGTCCATAGTTTAGGGTTTACCTGTGGTGTTGTACATTCTGTAGGTTTGGACAGATGTATAACAACATGCATCTATCATTGCAGTGTCATACCAAGTAGTTGTACCATCCTGAAAATTCTCTGTGCTCTGTCTATTCATACCTCTGCATCATCTCTAAATCCTGACAACCACTGATCTTTCTAACATCTCCATAGTTTTGTCTTTTCCTTTTCATTTGTAGGGGGAAGGGGTGTGTGATTATGAAATGCTATTCTGCAGTTTCAAGCAATGAATTAGATATACATCCAGGAACATGGTTAGGCCTTTAAAACAGTGAGTTACAAGCAATGAGTTAGATATACATCCAGGAGCATGGTTAGGCCTTTAAAACAGTGCTAATGAAAAAGGAAAAACAGCAAGATGGAGCCCAATGCCTCCCAAATATCAGTGTGGGGATCTTGTTGAAATGCAGTTGCTGATCCAGCAGGTTTGGGGCAGGGCCTGAGATCTGTCATTTCTAACAAGCTTTCTGGTGATGCCAATGCTGCTGGTCCACAGACCACTCTGAGTAACAAGGAGCTAGATGAGGAATCATCCAATTACAACCCAGAGGCCAAGTTTGGCCACTGTCTACTTTTATATGGTCCACAAGCTATAAGGTTTTATATTTTTTAATAGTTAAAAAAAAAAAATGAAGAATATTTTGTGACATGAAAAAATTGCATGACATTAGCTTGGTGCCTGTAGCTCAGTGGGTTGGGGGCCGACCAACATGCACCAGGGCTGGCGGGTTCAACAATGACAACTACAGAAAAAAAAATAGCTGGGTGTTGTGGCAGGTGCCTATAGTCCCAGCTACTTGGGAGGCTGAGGAAAGAGAATCGCTTAAGCCCAAGAATTGATGTTGCTGTGAGGTGTGACACCATGGCATTCTACCAAGGGCAGCGAAGTGAGACTCTGTCTCAAAGAAAACAAAAATTACATGACATTCAAATTTCAGTATCTACAACTTTTATTAGAACACAGTCAAGCTCATTTATTTACATAAATCTTTGGCTATAGTCATGCTTATTCATTTACATATATCTTTGGCTACATGTATCTTTTGGCATATAAGTTGCTGCCACAACACCCAGCTATTTTTCTGGTTGTAGTTGTCATTGTTGTTTGGCAGGCCTGGGCTGGGTTTGAACCTGCCAGCTCCGGAGTATGTGGCTGGCACCCTAGCCACTGAGCTATAGGTGCTGAGCCTCTTTGGCTGCTTTTGTGCTACAATGACACAGCTGAGTAGCTGAAACAGAGATCACATGACTCATAAAGCCACACTATTTCCTATCTGGCCCTTTACAGAAAAAGTTTGCCACCCTCCTGCTCTAGGACTGCTACCATCTATGTAAATTAAAAACACACACATTCCAAGCCATCTTGTTTTATAAGAATACATACACACAGCTTATATATCAAACACACCCTAATAATGGCAGCCCATGGGAGGAGGAGCTGGCAGTGAGGAATGAGAATAAAAGGCAGCAAACCAAAGAGAGTTCTTCTGAGGACTAATGAGGATACGGTGCCATGAACTGGTAGGGAAATGAACTCTCTTCCCCCAGGTTTAACAGAGTTTGAGAATCACTGACCAAGGTGGTCTCATTAAGCCTCTCTCCCCTCTTTTTTTTTTTTCTTTCATTTTTTAAAAGTTTAATCTTACTAATAAGAGAAAAACACACTTAAAATTATTTAGAAATATCATTTATAACATTGAAGAAAAAGTCAAAAGTTGTGTGATGTACTCATTTTTTTTTTTTTTTTTGATTTCTTTATTGTTTATTGTTGGGGATTCACTGAGGGTACAATACACCAGGTTACACTGATTGCATTTTTTAGGTAAAGTCCCTCTTACAATCGTGTCTTGCGCCCAAAAGGTGTGGCACACACCAAAGCCCCACTCCCCTCGCTCCTTCCCTCTCTTTGCTCTTCCTTTCTGATTTCATTTCTTTTTTTTTTTTTTTTTTTCCTCTCTCCCCTCTTAGTGTGCAGAAGACCTATTGAATGGGATTTGTTAGCCTAACAGTTAGTTTGTGTGTATATGTTTATGGCCATTCTAACAGGCATGAGATGTCTGATTATGGTTCTGATTTGTATTTCCCTAATGATTAGTGATACCGAGCAATTTCCATTTGCTTTTAGCCTTTTTTTTTTTTTTTTTTAGATAGAGTCTTATTCTGTTGCCCTCCGTAGAGTGCCATGGTGTCAGAGCTCATAGCAACCTCAAATTCTTGGGCTCAAGTGATCCTCTTGCCGCAGGCTCCTGAATAGCTGGGACTACAGGCATTTACCATGACACCCAGCTAATTTTCTATTTTTAGTAGAAAGAGGGTCTCACTTTGCTCAGGCTGGTTTTGAACTTCTGAGCTCAAAGGATTCACTCATTTTAGCCTCCCAGACTGCTAGGATTACAGGCATGAGCCACCATACCTGGCCTTGACCAATTTTCAATTGCATTTTTTAAGCACCCCTATCACGGCTGATGCCACCGACAACCACCGCTGCTGCAAGAGAGATATCCCTCCCCTAGGTGGGTTCAACTTCTCAACTGCATTTTATAGTCAGTAGGTGGCCTTTGGGGATTCCTTTGTAACTAGTCCTAAGATGGAATTTGTGCAGTGCACAACTAATCTTGAAGACCTGGCAGTGTGCTGGAGTATGGAGCAATTTTCTTCAAAGATTTGGGGGTGAGATAGGAACGAAGTAAAATACTACCACAGACAAATAAGTATCTTTTTAATGAAAACCAGCTGGGTCTGGTGCACACATCTGTCAGTGACTTGCAAGGCGGAGGCAGGAGTATTGCTTGAGCCGAGGAGTTAAGGGTTGCAGTGAACTATGACCACACTGATTTCACTCTAGCCCAGGCAACAGAGCAAGACCCTGTCTCAAAAAAAGAAAAAGAAAAAACCCTGAAATACTGTAGGGAAGAAGATAGCTTGCAGGAATTTGAAAAATAAGACATAAAACTTCAAACAAAAATTTAACCTGGGCAGCTTCAGACCTCACCTTTAGACCTCAGTTAGAATAAATTTACTTTCAGGGATTTGGGATATTTTGGTTGAAAAACTTGGTAAGCCCAGGCTTATAGAAAAAAGGCTAGTTCATTTAGACGCCTACTGTGACATTTCCATTCCATTAAGTCTTAAAAAAAGAGAATTCCCTCACCCCTCCTCTGGGAACAAGTGATAATTCACGGCTCAGCATGGCCTTTTATCTGAAGAACAGACAATTACTGAGGCTTTTTAAAGCATGCCAATAAGGCACCTCTATTATTGGAACTTTGTTTTTTCTGTAGCCATGTTACACGGAAGCACCTCTTGGTCTATTTCATAGTTCAAATAGGCATTTAATGACCCAGTGGGGATGGTCATAAATCAGTACCCCCATTAAAACTGGAATAAGACACTGCTACCAAATGGGCTAAATTTTGCACTTTCCTTGAAGGATGGCAGAATATGCTACCCAAAATATGCCACTTCAGCATAAGGATTATTGTGACACAAAAGTACTTGAAAAATAGCAGGTGCAAGAAGGGTGTTCTGATTATTCCCCTTTTCTTCCTTAAAGCACAAGACAAAACTGCCATGTCAAAGATGCCCTCCTTGAACTAGGAGGAAAGAAATGTCCTTATCACCAGAAATGGGGAGTTGAGGCCAAGAGAATTCTGTACAAACAGACCCTGTTACCATATTCTCTTGGAGAAAGAGTCCTAGAGAACATTTCCCCCACCCCCACCCTGGGGATAACTTAAAAGCATTTTTGGATAGAAGTGTGTTTTCAGAACTGGCTATCAGCCCAGAAAAATAAGCAAAGAGCTTTACAACCAGACTCCCGGTACCTTACTCTGTTGTTCTTAAGTAAACGGGGTAACAGGTGACAATGCAAACCACAGGTGAGGTTAATTGTGAAATATGTGAAAATGAAGGAAGGGGTCCAAATGGAAGGATGCAGCTCAGCAGACTGATGGGCTACAGAAACCCTGCGGGCTGGCATATCAGAGCCATTCACTGCATCTTCCACTCAAATTTTCACAAGGCTGTTAGAAACCAGCAGAACTGGTCAGCCTTGGCCTTGCTAGTATCATGTTACAGAGGAGAAAAAGAGAAACAGCTAGCATCCCGAGAGTCCTGGTCGCAGGCTGCTTAAATATCTCCACCAACCTCTGCAACAACTCAGGGATGTTGGTGATTTTAACCATGTTGTCCAAGTGGAGAAACAGGTGAGCTCAGCAACTGTCCAAAGCTGGCCAGGTATAGAGGCAGGATCTATACCTGATCTTCTGACCTCCAGAGGCTGTACTTATTTATAAGATCTTTGGCCATCTCTTTTGAGCTATGCTCAAAATGCCAGAAAAGAGTGTAACAGTTCAAACTCTGGCTCATTCAGACTCAGGGTGAGCCTGAGCAGGAAGGGGGCTTTGAGAGTGAAAGTGCAGCCATGCTGGCCTTCACTTTAAAATATACTTTTAATACATAGAGTAAACCAAGCTGGTTTTTGTAAACTGCCTAAGATGGAGACATAGAGTCAGGAGAAAAGGTAAAAATCATTATTTCATGGCTGCTGCCGCCCATTTTCAGAGACCCATGCATGCATCTCAAGGAAGTGACCTGGGGACAAGAAACTGGAGAGATGGGTGGCGGGGGGCAAAGCTACCAGGGGAGGCCCACAACGGCCACTCAGATGTCCCCATCTCTACCCCCAGCCAGATTGGCCTCAGGAGCTGGAGCAAGTCAGGAGGACTCACTCCCAGTCTTACCACCAAAGCATCTGAATAGCTTCTCCCCTTGGCTGTGGCATTCTTGGGTCCTTCAGCAACTTCTAGGCTGGATCTCACTGTCTCCTTGCCTGTAGGAAAGGCCAAGACTCAGGGCTGTCATCTGGACCAAGGTCTATGGGCAGGGCCTATGCAGCTCTCCATGACATCTGACCCCGCCTGGCTCTTAAAAGGTCCACTTTGGAGAAGAAGGAACCAAGATCTATGAAGATGCTGTGGGAAATGCCAGATGTCCCATCTGCTATCTCTGTCTCTAGATTTTTCTGTATCTATGGCCATATAGAAGAAAAGGGCCCCCTAGCGTTCTGGTCATTTTGAAAGGAGTCTACAGCAACTCATTCCCAAGTCTAGTTCCCTTGGAGACACTATACGCTGTCAGAGTAGGGTCAGATACCCACTCCTGGACCAACGGCAGTCATGGCAAGGGTGGAATGGGGTAGGACGATATCACATTAAGTGGACCTGGACATTGCCACCACCACCATAGGTAGAGAAGGCCTGATGATTCCTAGAGACATTATGAGAAAAGACCTCGACAGGCAGCCACAATCAGGGCAGTGTTAAAAGTGGCCCAGCCAGAAAGCTACCCAGAGTGTCAACCCATGAAGAGGTGAACTCCATGGAAAAAGAAGTTAAACTTGCTGCTATGCAATTACCTTCTTTACAAGCAAAATGTAAACGAGTCTCATGCCTGCTCCTCTCTGACTCCAAATACTCGCATAAGTAATAAACACCACTAAAGAATATTTGAAGGCCATGGGCAGTGGCTCATACCTGTAATCCCAGCATTCTGGGAGGCAAAAGTGGGTGGATTGCCTGAGCTCAGGAGTTTGAGACCACCCTGAGCCAGAGCGAGACCCCATCTCTAAAAATAGCTGAGCATTGTGGCGGGCACTTGTAGCTCCAGCTACTGGGGAGGCTGAGGCAAGAGGACAGCTTGAGCCCAACAGTTTGAGGTTGCTATGAGCAACAGCACTCTACTGAAAGTGACAAAGTGAGACTTTGTCTCAAAAAAAAAAAAAAAAAAAAAAAAGATATTTGAAAGACAATCACCTGACTGCCTTCTTGACTACTCCAGAGACAAAAAAATGAAAACATCCATCCATCACGATGGATACACAGCCAAGATGCCACATCAGAGTAACATGAATTAGGTTGTACACTTGCTTGGGTTCCTGAACCCCTAGCTGTACAACTCTGAGACCTATAGTTGGTCCACTCACACGCATAACAGGCCCAAATACCAAGTACCATGAATAAAGGCCTTTGTGGGCCTCCCACGGACAAGGAATTCCCTAATTTAGCAATGGTCAGCAAACTTTTTCTCAGACAGGGCCAGGCAGTAAATGGTTTAGGCTTTGCCAGATAGACAGTAGCACTAACTCGTCTCTGCTGTTGAGGCCTAGAAGTGGCCAGTGTGTAAACAAAATGGTATGACTGTGTTTGAACAAAAAATACCCAAAACAGGCTGCAGGTCAGAGCTGGTCCCTGTGCTGTGCTTTGCCAACTCCTGAATTAGCAGATTACAGCCACAATTTCTCTTCATGTCAAACAGAGTCAGTGTCAACCTCTCCTTCCTCCCGACAAACCTCCATGCTGTCAACTCACACACACTGAGGCCAGCATTGCAAGTGCACATCCTGCTGGCTGTGCGTTCTCGCCCCTCTTCCCACCATGATTTTCTATATTCAGCAGCTTTTCAAGTGAACAAGCTGGATTAGGACCTGAGCTCCATCTAATTCCCCAATGTTGTTTCAACAGTGTCGTGTTTCCCTGGGAAACAACACTGGTCCCGCTGCTTTACCAGTAGGAAAATACACCACTGACTTGGGTGTTATTTTTAAACCCTGTCTGCTTGTTGAGTATAAATAAAAGGGCCTGTCTTTAGCTGATTGATCAGTACTGTTATTTGAAGACCAAAGCAATTTCCAACACAAGAAAATTCCAGGAAAGGAAAGTCATTGACTGTCTCCCAAGACGTACAGAGATGCTTTACACTGCAGTGGTTCTCAACCTTCCTAATGCTGCGGCCCTTTAATACAGTTCCTGTGGGTTGGGTGACCCACAGGCTGAGAAAAGATAAAGCTCCAGGGAAAAGATAAAGCTAAACGCCAATGAGGACATGCGGGGATACCATGAGGTATCGGGTGCAAATCGAATCCCATTTTAAAATGAGATTTATTGAAATATAATTCATCCACCATAAATTCAACCATTTACAATTCAATGGATTTTAGTGTATTCACAGAGTTGTGCTGCTGTCACCACAATCAGTTTTAGAACATTTTCATCACCCTAAAGAAATCTCTCATCTGTTAGTAGCCACTCCCCATTTTCTCCCATCTGGACCACCCTCAGCCTCAGTAACCATCAATCAACTGTTTGCTTTGACTGGGTTTACCCAAGGGTGGGGAACCTGCAGCTTCAAGACCACATGGGGCCTTCTAGGCCGGTAAGTGCAGCATTTTGACTGAATCCAAATTTTACAGAATAAATCCTTTTATTTTTATTAATACATTTGTGTTATCTTTCATGTTTTTATTTTTAGGATGAATGTATTTAAAATACCAGAGAATAAAATACGTTTCAACAAAATAATCCTCCCAGATTGACCGGCACAATCAGAACATAAGGAAGCCATAAGGATGAAATTGACGGCTGCTACCCTCATGATTTAGTTCCAACTTCCCGGCCTGACTGGGGCCACTCATACACCAAGCTGGCTGGCGAGAGTTTATGGGGATTGAGTACGCCAGTCTGTTATTAGCTTTTGATGATGGTGCACTGTGTTTCTGTTGGAAATGGAATTTGTGTATAGCTGCACAGTTTGCTCACAGTATTTTTTAATTCTGTCTACTTAACAGCCCATCATGTCAAAAGATCAAGAGAACACTGAAAGATGAAAACAAGATTTTTTAATGGATTAGGAATTGCAATATTATCTTGTTTCTGCTAAAGATAAGATGATTTGCTTGCTTTGCGACACTACAATCAACACTAAAAACATTCAATGCTTATAACACTCTTAAGGACCACAAATATTTTTAAATTAGAGGGACAGGCATGAAAGGCTGGATTGCTGAAAGAAGAAGATGAAAAGCAAAAGCAAAGACATTTCTTTTGAGCAGCAATAAGATCTGGAAATAACTCCATGGAAGCAACTTATAAAGAAGCTTATATAATTGGGGGAAAATGGAAGCCATTCAGTGATGTAGAAATTGTGAAAGAATGCACTGTTGATGTCATAGAATGCTTAGACCAAGATAATGTTTCAAAATGCAAACAACTGCCTCTTTCAAGGAGAACCATAACTGATCAGCAGCATAAATTAGCCTTCAACTTAACAGAACAACTTCATGCAATACTTCAAAAGGAAAATATATGTTTTTTTTTTTTTTTTGAGACAGAGCCTCAAGCTTTTGCCCTGGGCAGAGTGCCGTGGCATCACAGCTCATAACCACCCCTAATTCCTGGGCTCAAGTGATTCTCCTGCCTCTGCCTCCCAAGTAGCTGGGACTACAGGTACCTGCCACAATGCCCAGCTATTTTTTTGGTTTCAGCATTATTGTTGTTTGGCAGGCCCCAGCTGGATTCAAACCTGCCAGCTCAGGTGTATGTGGCTGGCGCCTCAGCCGCTTGAGCCACAAGTGCTGAGCCAGGAAAATATATGTTATACCATCTGTTTGGATGAATCAATTGCTACTACTGACGTGGCACAGGTTTTACATTCTACTCAAGTCATAAAAGAATATCCTCTTTGCTACAATTAATTACTTGCTTTGGGCACCCTTGCCAACACAACCGAGAATAGATATCTTCAGCTTTCAAGATAAAATGTTGTGAAGTTGGACAGAATGACTAGAAAACGTGAAGGGTTTATTGCACAGATTAAAAAAATTATTAACAGATCCAGATGCTCTCATTTATTTTCATAGTATCTTGCATCAGCAAAATCTCTATGCTAATGCTACTATTTTAAATGATACTTTGCAACAAATTATAACACTGTTTCCTATATGGGGCACCTGTATACTTTGTGGCACCCTGTATATTAACAAATGTTAATGTTTGCAAATGTTGCAAATGCAACCCAGCATCTTCAGTTTCATAACATGGGAAGTTAAATGAGGCTTCAGTGTGAATTCATTGTATCACTCTAATACATGTTGGCTATTGCAGGCACAGATACTAGCCATACTCTTATCTCTACAAGAACAGATAAATTTAATAAAGAACAGAATCAGCAATGTGAATTATTGAAAGAAGATTTCTACAGGAATGCCGCATTTCTCTGTGATACCATGTCAAATCAAATATTTATTTGCAAGTTGAAACTGAGCCTATATATGGTATGTGGAAAAAAAAAAAAAAAAAAAAAAAAAATTCAAATATTTCAAAAGAAACTATCTTTTTTCAAAATACTCTTTCTTCAAAAAGAAATTTCAGATGAATATTTCCCCCAATTAGCAACGGTCATCGATGAACAGGATGGTATATGTAAATTATTTGAAGAATATGCAGCTGTCATGTCCTCCTGTGAATTGGAGAATACAATGAAAGGTTCACTGACTGAGAATCATGATGTCACACTCAAATTAGCATTTCAGCCTCACCTAATTGGTATCACTGGGCCCCTAAAGAACTACAGATGGGGCCGGGCGCGGTGGCTCATGCCTGTAATCCCCACTCTGAGAGGCCAGGGCGGGTGGATTGACTTGAGTTCACAAGTTTGTGCCAAGCCTGAGCAAGAGCAAGACCCCGTCTCTAAAAAATAGCCCAATGTTGCGGCAGGCGCCTGTAGTCCCAGCTACTCCGGAGGCTGAGGCAAAAGAATGGCTTGAGCCTAAGAGTTTGTGGTTGCTGTGAGCTATAAAGCCACAGCACTCTACCCAGGGTGACAAAGTGAGACTCTGTTTCAAAAAAAGAAAAACAGAAGAAAACAAACAAACAAAACAAAACAAAAAACTACAGATGGAATCAATCAGATTCTCAGTAAATGACATTCTAAAGTTATTGTTTGATCCTAAGAAAGATGTAATTGAAATACAGAAAAATGCAGAATACCCATGCCATCAGCAGATGCCTAAAAAATGCTTTCTTGGTTTTCAACCATGTATTGCTGTGAATCTACATTCTCCTACCTTGCCCAAGTCAAGATGCCCTTGATTTGACTGATACCCATCTAGAGGACCAACTGAAACTGTGGACCTCCATGCAACCAAACATTCAAAGGACTACCATAAAAACAAACACAACAAAGTCACGAAAAGGTTAATTTTTAAATTAATAGTTTTCATTTTTTGAAATTATTAAGTATATAATAGTTAGAAATTCTACAAAATAATGTACTTTTCTCTCTCTTTTTCTTTCTTTCTTTCTTTCTTTTTTTTTTTTGGAGACAGACCCTTGCTCTGTCACCCAGGCTAGAGTGCCACGGCCTTCGCCTTGTTCACAGAAACCTCCAACTCCTAGACTCAAGCAATACTCCTGCCTTAATCTCCCCAGTAGCTGGGACTACAGGCACCTGCCACCATGCCTGGTTAATTTTTTTTATTTTTAATAGAGACGGGGTCTTGCTTTGCTCAGGCTGGTCCTGAATTCCTGAGCTCAAGTGATCTTCCCGCCTTGGCCTCCCAGAGTGTGAGGAATACACTCTGGCAATAACATACATTTTTATATATATCTAATTGAGATTTCTTGAATGAAGCTTTATTTGATTAGAACAAAATTAACATGGCCTTCCTACGAGAAAAGGTTCCCTACCCCTGTGTTTGCCTATTCTGGACACTTCAAAAAATGGAATCACACAACGTGTGGCCTTTTGCACCTGGCTTCTTTCCTGTAGCTTACTGTTGTCCAGGTTCATGTGGTAGCACGTATCAGTACTTCCTTAGATTCCATTTATGATGGACCACATTTTGTTGATTGATTAGTCAGTTGATGGACATTTGGATTGCTTCCATTTGGGGCTAGCATGAATAATGCTGCTGTAAATAGACGTTTGTGTACAGTTTTTGTGAAGGCATATGTTTTCATTTCTCTTAAACATCAAATCCTATTATAAATGCACAAGAAAAGCTTGCTAAGCAGCTGAGGGGATGGCTCAGTTTGGAGTCAGTATAAGTTTTCAGGTAACAGAATCCCTGAGTCTTCAGTAAGAAGGGATGGAAGTTTCTCCTGGAGCTGTCTCTCCTACAAGCTGCTTAGAGCAGAGCGTAAATACATGAGGAAATACAGATGGGCCTCAACTTTCAAGTTCAATTTTTGCATAATGCTGATTGCAACCCCCAAATGCCTTTCATGTGAAGCGCCCTGATAGCAGCTGAAAAGCCTTTACTGCCACAAGGATTGTCATCTCAAAGGCTGTTTTGACAGCTCTGCCATGCCTGCCTTCACAGCAGCACGAGTTTGCAGAAATACCTGAATATTTTGTTACTTTGCACTCTTATTAGCCTATTAAAGTTAGTGGAAAATGGAAAAGTGGAACTGCTGATGCTCGTGATACATCGGTAACTACATATTTATGGGATGAAAGTCACCAGACTTTTTAATTAAGAAGCACAAACTTGGCAGTGGCTGTAGCTCAGGGGGTAGGGCACTGGCCACATACACTGAGGCTGGTGGATTTGAACCCAGTCCTGGCCAGCTAAAACAACAATGGCAACTGTAACAAAAAAATAGCTGGGTGTTGTGGTGGGCTCTGGTAGTCCCAGCTAGTTGGGAGGCTGAGGCAAGAGACTCGCTTACACCCGAGTTGTGAGCTGTGACGCCACGGCACTCTACCCAGGGTGACAGCTTGAGACTCTGTCTAAAAAAAAAAAAAGCAGCAGCAACACAAACTTAATATACAGCAAATGCTGGAAGTAACTCTCTGAAGAGGATCTAAAAAGTCAGTTGATGTGACAGATGAAGTAGAGAAACCCTTGAAAGTATGGACTGAGATTTACATTTCAAAAAACAATCCAGCATGGCCACTTCTTGAGTGTGATAGCGTTATAACTTTGGGTAGGGAGAGGAAAAGGAGAGAGAGAGTTGTTAAATTTAATTCAAAAACTTACATATTAAAATATGATATTTCCAAAAATAATAAAGAAAATTCTTGTCTCTTAGGGGAACATGCTAAAATATTTCCAGATGAACGAATCAGTCGTCTAGGATTGCCTTCAAGTCCTGCTGCAGAAAGGAAGGGCAGGGATATAGATGAAACATTACTGGCCATAAATTAACAATGACTAATGCTGGGAGATGGGTAGATGGAATTTTATTATGCTCAGTTTCAAATTTGCCACAATAAAATAAAAATAAAACTCCCCATTCCTGAGCCCTAAATGCAGAGAGCGAGCCCCAAGGTCTTACTACTGTAAAGAAGGCCACCGTTGCTACAGACACCTTTCTCAAAGGAAGAAGGTTGGGGTTATTTTAATTCTTCAAGTAGGTAACACTTGACATGGTTCAAAAATGGAAAAGTATAAGAAGTTAGACGAGGAGAAGGCTCCTTGTCCCTGGGATCCTCCTTTGATGTTGCCTTTCCCTGCCTACTCCCCAGTGAATGCTGTTCTTATATTTCTTTCATCTCTTTACAAAATTATGACCCCCCTTTTGCATCCCTGCTTTCCTGACTTAACATATTTTAAACACCTTCTCTAAAAACTTGCAAAGCATCCTCAGTTTTTATTTTTTTGAGACAGGGTTTCACTCTGTCATCCATGCCAGAGTACAGTGGTATCATCACAGCTCACTGCAACCTCAAACTCCTGGGCTCAAGCAATCCTGCCACAGCCTCCCAAGTAGCTGGGACTATAGGTGTGCACCATGCACGCGGCTAATTTTTTCTATTTTTAGTAGAGACGGGGAGGGGGGTTTCTCTCATTAGACTGCTTACTTCATTTTAAACTGCAACATTGTATTCCTGATGTGATAGCATCTCTACAAGTTCCCACTGGTTATTCCCATTTGGTTATTCCCACTGGTTCCTATTTGGTTATTTCAGTCTCCTGTTATTACTCACAAGGGTGCAAAGTATCACCTTGTACACTACTACTCTGTATACGTTGTGGTTCACCTTTGGGTAAATTGACACAGAAGTAAAACTACTAGGTCAAAGAATAACCGTGTCTGTCACTATGCTGGCTATTGTTAAGCTGCCTTTCAAAAAGTTTTAGTTACCCACCAATGATATGCGGATTTAAAAATAAAAATCAAAGTTATGATTATCTCCCACTTCTTTCCCTTTAACAGTTGAGTCTTTCTTCCAACATTAACATTTATTTTCCTACTAAATGTCATCTCAAGTAAGACAGACCAAGGCAAACGTAAAGAATTTACTTTAGAAAAGCAATCACAATGCCTACACTTTTTGCTTAATCTAGGTTTTAAGTACTTACATGAAAAAAAAAACAACAAAAAACTAAAACTAACATTTACCGAGCAGTCCCTGTGGTCCAGCCAGCGCTCTGAGCCCTTTCCATGTACCAACAAGCTCAATTCTTGCTCAGCCTTCAGGTCAATCCTATTACCAACTGAGATTTCAGATGAGGCAAGAAGCACAGACATGAGTCCCTGTCCCAGGTCCCACAGCTTGTAAGTGACAAGCCGATGTCAGATACAATGCACCCTTTCCCTTTATTGCTTGTCTGTGCAGAACCTCCTGGAGGGTTGGAAAATTTACAAATTTAGACCCCAAGCCACTTCCCAATATTCTGTTCTCTTAAGTAATACACAAGTCTAGTGTTCAGTTTTCAAACAGTGGCTTGTTTGGCATTTTGAGGAATAATACACAAAATCCTCTTCCTATCATAGGGAAATGTCTGCATATTGGCAGATGTGGACTCACGGTCAAAGGATTTGATCCAAATGTTGAGCCCTGAAACATTTACAAATGGAAAATGTTTCACCTGAAAAATTCACAACAGTTCATATCCTTAATCATATAGGGAAAAATAAAGTGAAATTTAGTCAAGAGGGGTTCTCTTGCCATGTAACAACTGGTTTCTACAAACTTCATGGAAAAGTTTAGCTTTCAACCTAAGTCATTCAACTTTCCTGCCCACCTTACCCCCATTCACCATTCCCCTGGAATACATCTTGAGTCTTGATTGAAACTGCTGCTGTTTTAGGGGAAAAAAGCAATCCCCAAACCAGCAAGTGGGCACTTTACCTTCCACTTTCGATTCATATTCAGATAGCCCAGAGCTCAGTAACTGAGTCAACATCTCCATAAGGCCCTGTGGGTTTAGTACAAACCTTTCAACAATAAAGGTCGCATTCCTGCCATGCTTTCTGTCAACTTTCTCAGCTGCTCTGAAAACGCTGCCCATCTGTCAAGGGTTGGACACGACGTGTAAACATTGGGCATCTGGAAAAGTCTGAGTTAATCTCAGAGGAATTTTTAAAAAAACAATGGCCAATACCTCATCAAATCTGTTTAACCAGTGAATGGACGGGAACAAGTGAAATGGAAGAGTCACGGGAAGTATTGAACAAAATTTTAGATTTTAGCAGTTGTCTTTTGTTACTTCCCAGAGGGTACGCAGTTATGCCAAGAAATGTTAAGAGTCTCAAAAAAGATCAAATTCCTTTAAAAAAAAAAAAAAAAGAGTTATTTTGCTTTTTTTGTTTTTCTTTTTTGACAGAGTCTCACTATGTTGCCCTTGGTAGAGTGCCATGGCGTCACAGCAACCTCAAACTCTTGGGCTCAAGCAATTCTCTTGCCTTAGCCTCCTGAGTACTGGGACTACAGGCACCCGCCATAAGGTCTGGCTATTTTTAGAGACAAGGTCGGGCTCTGGCTCAGGCTGGACTTGAACTTGTGAGCTCAGGCAATCCACCTGCCTCAACCTCTAAAGTGCTAGGATTGCAGCTGTGAGTCACTGCACCCGGCCACATTTTGCTTTCTTGAAAAGAATAAAAGTTAGAATGTCAACTCCAGATAGTCAGGGAATTAATACCTAATACCATACACCACCAAAATCTAAGGTACTTGCTTCCTAAGACACCTTTTTTCAAAGTACGTTCTCAGAAACACACTATGAAAACATGATCGTATTAGTTTGGGAAAGGCTAGACTCTAGGCATCTTGGAAACAGGGCAGAGTAAAAGCCCATGAAGGATCTTGCAGTAAGAAAACCAACCTTGTTTAATCCAGCCCTTCCACACTTACACAGCCACAGACTCTCTTTCACTTTGCCATGACATCTCTGTGGGACCTCACTGTGGGAATCCGCTCCAAACACCTGCCAGTGACACCTCTATTCTAGCAGTTGGTTCACCCTGCCCTGTTTCATGGTTCAGTAGTACTCACAAGTCAGGAAGAAGGAACAGGGACACAGACAGCTGTGATGGGAATTTTCAGCACATACTAAAATTTTCACCTATGTTCACTAGAACATAAAATACGAGATCTGTGTAAGAGGCTGTCACTATATCAGCAGTGCCTCAAGTGGAACTCCCCAACCCTCCCAAGAACACTCTCCTTCCTTACCAATATTGGAAAGAAAGGAAACAGGCATATTAATATAAAATTTCTGCTTACCCCAGCAGGACCCGGCCCATACGCCTGTCCCTGAAGGGCTGGCTCCAACTCTCCCTCAACTTGCGCAGAGCCGTGGAGCTCCCAGCACTCACCAACTCCTGCAGCTCTGATATCCAGTGTTTGCTCTCACCGGGCACAACCACGAACGAAGATGCCCTTTTCTTAACTCACAGTGCTCCCTTTGCTCCAGAGGGACTCCTCCGGTTGATACAGAACAAGGTACAGATGCTCTATCAGTGCAGGGTGTGCTGTTGCTGCAGCTGTCCCAGCTGCCAAGATGAGAAATAAGTCCCGGAGAAGCTTCTCCAGGAGCTGGGCTCAGCAATGCCTCTGAGTCTGAGTCGTCTTCCTTTTAAAGTATGACGCTTAGACTGCTGGTATCTGCATCTTTTAGTGAGGTTGTTAAAAATGCAGATGCCAGGTCCTGTCCCAGTACTGCTGCATCAGAATCCTGGGGTCAATGCTCAGGAACCTACGTTTAACAAGTTACAGGTCACCGATGTGCAGTTCTTTGAGAAGATCAGGTGAAGAGGGAAAGTAGGAGAAAAGAAGACTGGCTGTGGAAGGCAGACTCATGGCTTCCCAAAGGTGTCCACGTCTTAATCCTCAGAACTTGTGATATGTTACCTTACATGGCGTGAAGCTATTTTTAGTAGAGATGGGGTCTCCCTCTTGCTCAGGGGTCTTGAATGCCTGAGCTCAAGACATCTTCCCGCCTCAGCCCCCCAGAGTGCTAGGTGTGGGAAAAAGAAGCCTCTGGTTACAAAAGCATGTCAGCTGTGAATACCAGAGTAGAGAAGAAGCCATTTTCCTATTCACATGGCAAAGGAGACTTTGAAGTTGGGATTGAGATTTAAAATGAGGAAATTATCCTGGATTATTGGATGGGCTTGATATAATCGTACAGGTCCATATGAGTGAAAAACAGAATGGGGAAAGCCAGTCTGATCTGAAGATGATTTTGGAGATGGAAGAAGGAGCCATGTCAAAGAACGTAGCTGGAAAAGCAACAGGGGACCAATTCTCCCCAAGAGCCTCCAGAAGGAGCGCAGCCTTGCCAGGCAGTAAACATTTTAGGCTTTGCCACACCATACGGCCTCTGTCACAACTGCTGAGCTCTGCCCTTGAAAGTCAAAGGCAGCCACAAACAGTTCACAATGAATGGCTGTGTTACAACACAACTACTTGTAATCAGTGAAATTTGAATTTCATATAATTTTTACATATTGCAAAACAGTATTCTTATTTTAACTTTTCTAACTGTTAAAAATATATTAAAGTCATTGGTTTTTTTTTTTTTTGAGACAGAGTCTTACTTTATTGCTCTCAGTAGAGTGCAGTGGCATCACAGCTCACAGAAACCTCCAGCTCTTGGGCTTAGGCAATTCTCTTGCCTCAGCCTCCCAAGTAGCTGGGACCACAGGCACCTGCCACAATGCCTGGCTATTTTTTGTTGCAGTTTGGCCGGGGCTGGGTTTGAACCCACCACTCTCAGCATATGGGGTTGGTGCCCTACTCACTGAGCCACAGGCACTGCCCTAAAGTCATTCTTACTAGCTGAGAAGTGGCTGATGGCCTATAATCCTAGCCCTCTAGGAGGCCCAGGCAGGAGGATCACCTAAGGTCAAGAGTTTGAGACCAGCCAGAGCAAAAGTGAGACCCCATCTCTATTAAAAATGGAAAAATTAGCACCCACTCTAGCCTGAGGCAACACAGTGAGACTCATCTCAAAAAAAAAAAAAAGCCATTCTTAGCTTGCCGGCCACCCAAAAACATGCACAGAGTGGGCCAGGTTTGGCCTGCGGGCTGTGGTTTGCTGACTCCCAATACAGCACATACTCTTTGTGTGTCTGGCCTCTCCGATTCGTCCCTGTTGTGTATATGAGTGATTCACGTTGCTGCGCAGCATTCTGTGCACGACTGTGCCACAGCTGTTCTCATTCACCTGTGGATTGGCCCAGTTGTTTACATCTTACCATAATCTTTAATTGTGCAAATACTTTTGCACATAGTTAGACTAACATAGATATTTAAAATTTATTTATTTATTGTTGCTTATTTATTTTTATTGTTGTTTGTTTATTGTTGCTTTCCAGAATGGAAATTTTAAATATCTATGTTTAAACTATTCCATTCTGGAAAGCAACAATAGTTAATTAGACTACTGTAGATATTTAATTTTTTTTTTTCAAATTCTGTATCTCCAAATTTGTATCTTTCCTCCCAACTTTCTGAAATTCTTTATACTTGTATAACATGAGAACGCAAACTAATCCCATGAAACAAGTCAGAGTATTTCCTAAAGTTTGTTCAGGCATCCAGAGGCACCCCAGGCACCATTCAAAACCTGTGCCTAAGGCTGGGCACGGTGGCTCAGGCCTGTAATCCTAGCACTCTGGGAGGCCAAGGTCTGATCTCAGGAGTTTGAGACCAGCCTGAGCAAGAGCAAGCCCCCATCTCTAATAAATAAAATTAAAAAATAAAAAAATTAGCCAGGTGTTGTGGTGGGTGCTTATAATCCCAGCTACGTGGGAGGCTGAGGCAAGAGGATGGCTTGAGCCCACGAGTTTGAGGTTGCTGTGAGCTGTGAAGCCACGGCACGCTACCCAGGGTAGCCTCAAAAACAAATAAATCCGTGCCTATGGCTGATCATAAAGATAACCCTGAGAAATACTTGGGTTCCCGAGAGGAAACTGCATGCACACTCACAGTGTCGCACCTGCCAGTATGACTTCTTCCTCATGCCACAGAAAATAACCCTAGAAGAAAGCAGTGAAGGGTTATTTTTAAGTCCAACCTATTTTCCTTGAACTCATTTCTTCCCTTGGCACCCCTCATTGGCAAGGACAAGGCCGGCTATTAAGATGTTATTTACCGGATGGGAGGTCTCTAAAGCACCTCCAGACAGTGCGTCTGCAGCTCAGGTGTATTTGTTTTCTCTGGAGCAAAAACACAGCTGAACTGTAAATTCAAGTTGCAGCCTGACAGTGTCAGCCAAACGCCTTTGTTCTCCCCTTGGCACGCTAGGATCTTGATGGGACTTTCCTTCCGACAGAGCCAGAGCGGGATCCCAAACCCACCCCCTGTGGCTGGGTACTCATTTCAAAGCCAAACTCTAGAATGGAGAAATTTGATTTACTGGAAGCTCCACAAAACTTTCAAAATCATGAATAAGCCACCACTCCTTTTCCATAGTGAAAATTTGAGTGGATGAATGTCCTCATTTTCACTTAGATTCACCTTGAGATGTCTTTGATTTGAGTTCTTTCTCTTACAAACACTGAGCCAAGAAAATAAAGATGGGCTGTGAGAACCTCAAATGAACCTGCAGAAAGCAAGGCTGACCACACAAGGCTGACGGAGAATGAACATGGTCTTGGGATGCAGCTCCCGCCACAGATTCAAGACACCCACAGTATCCCATTCCCTCTGGACTTGTGATGGACCAAAGGCTCAGTCAGAATAGCTGAGTTACTCAAAGCACAGCTGGGCTCTTGCTGGGCTGGGCTTTGAGGCAAAATGAGATATCTAGATGCTGCAAGTCTGGAACACTCTCTGTGCACGTGAGTCCAGCATGCAGGCAAAAGAAGAAATTGGCCTTAAGCTCAGGCATGCTTGAGTGCATCTGAGTTTAAACACAAATCAGCTGCTCTTGCCCCAGTACCAGCAGAAGCCCAGGAAGGCCCAGTAACGCTTTGCCCTGCCCACAACTTCTGTGAACCAGCAGAATGTGATAAAGATGCTTGTCTAGAGAAAAGCAACTCAGTACATGTGTGTAAAAATGAGCAAGAGCCAGCACTCCCCAGGACACCCAGCTATCTACAGTTCTAGCTAAGAAACATCACTTAGTTTTTCAAACCTCCTAGTTCGCCCAGCCTCATACTGCCATAACCTTGCAGGTGGCAGCTGTGTGTAGATGAGTGCCAGTCTCTGCAGTCCCTGCTGATGTCCAGCTAACATAACAAATTTCTAGCAGTCATTAGATGTGCAGGAAGAAGCAGCTCTAATTGGTGGGGCTGCTGTGACCCCAAACTGTGCAAAAGGTGATTTTTTAAAATCTTAGATCCCTAAAGATGCTACCATCCTATTTACATCATGGGCTCTAACAGAAAATATACTAAAATTCGTTAAGACAAGCTCCACTGTGTCTTTCAACTCATATTGAAATACATTAATAGCAGGTTACATCTATTTTGAGCACTTAGTATATATCTGGCAGTGTTCTCAGGGCTTTATACCTATTCCCATTTAATCCTCATTTTGACTCTGATGTAGGCACCATAATTAGTCCCATTATATAGATGGAGAAAACTGAGACACAGAAAGGTTAAAACATGCAGAGGTCATGATCAAAGATGAGGCCCAGATCCCATGCCATTGCCATTTCCACTGCGGCACACTCTCCACAAATAGCTAAGATGCTGGAGAAGAACCTGAGGGCTGGAAATGCTCAGGGGTGTGCCAAAGAGCTCTCTTGCAAATCTGATTTCTCTTTCAAGCACATACACATGTGCTTAAAAGGGAAGGGGCGTTTATACACTTGTTTTCCCTGTAAAGAAAATTCAATACATGACTCTGCAGCTTTATTTTCTTATTTGTCACAACATATCACTAACCTCCCCAAGACTCAGACACCAATCTGTGTCTGTGCTGTGGGGAAGCAGGACCATGTATCCAGAATGGCACCCTCCTGTGCTAAGTTAGAGAAAGCAGTGGGGCAGGGTCTGAGGGAGGCACGACTCTAAAGGATGCTTAAATCTCCCCCAGTAACAATTAAATAGTAAGGAAAACATCCGTGGCACCCTGTGGTCTCTATTTTCTGCTCTTTTCCTTTTGAATTGAGCTTCTAAAAGAAATAGTTAACTAGGCATTTCAGTTCTTTCTTAAAACCCTACTCTCTTGTCCTCCAAAGGGCTCACATTCTTTCAAATGCCTTTACTGACCTACTATCTTGTTCTCCAGAGCTATCTCCATACAGGGGTCCTCAAACTATAGCCTGCGGGCCACATGCAGCGGTGTGATTGTATTTGTTCCTGCTTTGTTTTTTTACTTCAAAATAAGATATGTGCGGTGTGCATAGGCATTTGTTCATAGTTGTTTTTTTTAAAACTATAGTCTGGCCCTCCAATGGTGTGAGGGACAGTGAACTGGCCCCCTGTTTAAAAAGTTTGAGGACCCCTGTTGGATTGTCAGAGTGTGGTCCCAGACCAGCAACTTGCACACCACCTGGAAGCTTGTTAGAAATGCTGGGAATAGAGCTCAGCAACTTGGGATTTAACCACCTTGCTGGTGATTCTGATGCAGCTGAAGTTTGAGAACCATTGCTTTGGACTATTCCCTTTTAGCAATCACCTTCTCCCATTTTCTGGCAATTCCCACATTTTCATCTTTAACTTCAACTTCTTTTCAAGCTACACATTCACATATTCAAGTATGTTCTCTGGCTCTCTCTACCCTGACACTCCACAGGCTCCTGAGCTCAACACTGCCCCAAAAGGACTTCTCTTCTCCCCCAGGATCTGGTCCTCCTCTCTCATCCCCCAACAACTTGTACCAACACCATCACCCCACCCACCCAAGACAAAACCAGAGACGTCCTGGACTCCTGCTTTTCCCTCCCTCCCCTCACCCAATCAGCTGCCAGGTTGGGTTGATTTTACCCCTTCTCTCCATTCCTACGACCTTAATTCAGGTTCTTTTTTCTGAGCTGGTCTAAAAATCAGCTTCCAATGAGGAATCAAGGATCCAATATTGCATCTGTCCCTTCTAACCCTCTATGCTGTTGCCAAGAGAATCCCTTTAAAACATGAATCTAAATGCATTAACCATACCTACAACCCAAAGTTGTCTACTACCCTCAGCACAAGTCTCAACTTCTGCACAGGAAGGTTTGATTTAATCCTCAGTCTCATCTCCTGCAGTTCTTGAAGCCATTCCAGACAGATGTAACCACTTGCCCCAAGTTGCTTCCCTCAAGGTCTCTGCCCAGGAACACTCATATGGAGAAAGATCCAAACTCAGTAATCTCAGAAATGCAAAACAAATCATGACAATAAGGTATCACTTTATTTGTATCAAACCAGACAACATTAAAAAACTTGGACAATGCTAAGAGTTGGCTACAGGGTGGCCATATAGGAACCCTCAGTGTGGCTGATAGAGTGAAGTCTAGAGTAGGTATCTTGAAAGGTACATTTATGTAGTCAAGTATAGGCATGCCCTATGCTTCAGAAATCTTACTCCTGAGAATATAGCCCTGAACTTCTCAAAGGACTCCATAAGGGGGACATATACAAGGATATTTATCACAGTACCCACAGTTGGAGCAACTTGGGCATCCATCACCAGGAGAATAGGTAAAAATGATTTAATCTCCCTATAACCACTCTTTGAAAAATGACTTTTTGGCTCTTCCCATCAAGAGGGAGAGTGTCTTTGCGTTAGCCAACAGAATATGGTAGAAACGACTGTGCTAGGGTTCCAAGTCTAGGCCTTGCACATTTCTCCTCTCTGTACTCTGCCCTGCTATCATGTGACCAAGCTCAACCTTGCCTGATGGAAGATGACAACATGTGCTAAGGTTTTCTTAATTTGGGGTGGGCAGGGGAGGGATAGCGTCTTGTTCTGTTGTTCAGATTGGAGTGTAGTGGTATAATTATAGCTTACTATAACTCCTGGGCTCAAGTGATCCTCCTGCCTCATCTCTGAGTAGTTGGGATAGTATGTACACACCACTGCACCTGGCTAATTAAAAAAAAAATTGTTTTTGTAGAGACAGGGTCTCACTGTGTTATCCAAGCTGGTCTTAAAATCTTGACCTCAGTGATCCTCCCACTGTGGCTTCCCAAAGTGCTGTGATTACAGACATAAGCCACTGCACCCAGCCAGATCCTCTTAAATCATCCAATCTCCAGAAGAAAACACAAGAATAATCGACACCTGCTGAGATAAGCAGACTCAGACACAAATCAGCCAACACTCAACCGTCCCCATAGACTCATGAAAAATGAGTGACCATTGTTTTAAGCCGCTAAGTTTGGTACAGTTTACCACAAACCATAGTAACTGATACATACTGTAGGAGTACCATGAAGCAATTAGAAGCAACAGAAGAGAAGGGTTCACAGCAACACGAATTGATTTCACAGCACTGGGTAACTGAAAAAGAAACTGCATGAAATAACTTATGCAAATGTGCAAACGGATTATGTTATCTACACAGTCAATAATTCACTGCTTAAAAACATGCCAAGTCAGCTCAGCGCCTGTGGCTCAAGCGGCTAAGGCGCCAGCCACATACACCAGAGCTGGTGGGTTCGAATCCAGCCTGGGCCCGCCAAACAACAATGACAGCTGCAACCAAAACATAGCCGGGCATTTGTGGCAGGCCCCTGTAGTCCCAGCTACTTGGGAGGTGGAGGCAGGAGAATGGCTTGAGCCCAGGAGTTGGAGGTTGCTGTGAGCTGTGATGCCACAGCACTCTACCAAGGGTGACAGCTTGAGGCTCTGTCTCAAAAAAAAAAAAAAAAAAAAAAAAAGCCAAGTCAAACATTTACCTTTAACCCATGAATGTAGTTGCCAATAGCATGAAGGGAAGAGAGGGATAAACGGGGGAAATGAGGCCTCCCATGGGCCAATGATAATGCTGTATGAACTTACGAGTGTGATTTCTCAATTTTCCACACTGAGTAATGCCTACACACGTGGTAAGCCCCAGCAAATAAAGCTTCCTTCTATAGCGTGCTGTACCATCTTCTCTCAGATAACAAAGCCTCATTAAAGAATAAGAAAGTGCATTTACCATGGTTTGTGATTGTCTACAGTTCTATTTTCCTAACTTTCCTCTGAAAGTGGGGTCCAGAACTTGATTTTCTTAGAATACCCTGTACCCTACAAGCATTTGTCAGTGAAGGGACTCTACTATCCCATAAAGCAGAGTTTTTCCAATATTGATTGGCATTAGTGACATTTTGTACTTGATCCTCTACCCACTAGATGATGATACCACCCTTTCCATTGTGACAATGAAAAATGCCTCCACATGTTACCAAATACTCCCTGGGGGGCAAAATTGAGAACCACTGTCTTCAAGGACTGGGCTACAACCAAGCCAAAATTTTAAGGTGGCTTTGCAGGAACATTTTTTAAAAAAACAATAATGTTTGAGGTTACTAAATTACATCATTCTATTCCTAAGACAGCTCAAGAAGGATTTAGATGGCCAACATTCTTCCTTCTAAAAGAGACGGTTCTCGTCCACAAGCCCAAGACGAATGTGTTAGCTCAATACCCTATGGAAAAAGATTCAATACAAAATTCACTTGAATTTTCACATTCATGCAGACCTATTTGTCCTCAGAAGCTTTAGTCAAACCTTTTGTTTACAGAGTTTAAATATGTCTCCTTCAGTCAATGGTACACGGTGCTAATTTTTCTCTTACACTGCAGGAGCTGTTTATCTAGCTGGGGCTGCTAAAGAGACATTCCCCCCTCTGTCCTATTAACTGAAACATGAAAAACAAACATGTAACCAAGCTGAAAGAATTCCGCCTTATTTATCTTGTGTGTGCCACCAGGGCAAACACCAGGCATTTTAATAACCTCATCCAGACCTTCGGTTATTATTGTAGGCTACTGACTCCAGACAAATATTTACCTGAGAGGTTTCTCTATCGAGAGACAGTAGTAAACTAAGCTTCTTTTGTTCATATAGATTGACCATAAAAATCTAGAAAATGCCGAGCTCTCACATCATTCATTGCTTGGAACTTACAAATAAAGGTGCAAAGGCAATGGTTCTACAAAGATCTGATTAGATATGTTTCCTTTATACTTTTCCTCCCCACCTCCAACAACAAATCAGAGTAAAGCTGAGAAGACGATCAGAGGATGCTGCAATCACTGGGTGAGAGGCTGTTAGGGAAAAGTTCATTCATATGATCTCAAAATAGAACACCCTCCTCCCCCCCACCAGACTTAAAAAGGGTCCCTTTTACAAGACTAGACAGATACTCCTGTTACTGAGTGACCAAACTTAGCATCACCAAATTTGGAACAACCTGCTATCACTATTTCCTGATGTGATCACAACCAGACACATACCGCACCACCTAGGTTGTATTCTTTTTGAGACAGAGCCTCAAGATGTCTCCCTGGGTAGAGTGCTGTAGCATCACAGCTCACAGCAACCTCCAACTCCTGGGCTTAAGCGATTCTCTTGCCTCAGCCTCCTGAGTAGCTGGGACTACAGGTGCCCACCACAGCGGCCGGCTATTTTTTGGTGTAGCTGTTATTGTTGTTTGGTGGGCCCGGGCTGGATTCCAATCCACCAGCTCTGATGTATGTGGCTGGCACCTTAGCCACTTGAGCTACAGGCGCTGAGCCACCCAGGTTGTATTCTTGCCCAGAGGGTTTAACCTAAATCTCATTGTGAGAAAACACATAAAGCAGGCTGTGAAACATTCTAGAAAACAACTGGCATGGACTCTTCTAAAATGTCGGTGTCACAAGAAAAGACCCGGGACTTTTCAGGATTAAAGGTAACTAAAGGGACACAGCAACCAAATGGAATTTGGTTGGAATTTATTGATCCTTGACTGGTTTCTCAAACAAAAGGGTAAGCTAAGGGGCATTTGGGGGACAATTTAGGACATTTAAATATACACTACATTATATATTGTTGAACTGATGCTAAATTCCTTGCATGCGATGAAGGTACTACAATTATTTAAGAAAGTATCTTCATTCTTGAGAAATACACACTGAAATACCTAGGAAATAAGTGTCATGTCTGCAACTTCCCAGTGGTTGAACAACAACAAAAATTAATTAAATAAAAATAACACACATATTCAAACAGGGAGATAAAGCAAGTGTGGTTAGATGTTAACCGGCAAATTTAAGTGAGGGTCTGTATTTAAGTCTGTATTTTTCTTTCAGTTTTTTTATAGATTTCAAATTGTCCAAAATTACAGTTCGGAGAAAAAGAAAGCTAGGTATATAGACCTGTTGCCATCAATATGGAATTAGGCCAGAATGTTTCAGAAATGCAACACATTACAAAACTATGTAAGAACCAAACAGTACTTTTTGCCTCAAATCTGAAGATAAGTAATCGAGTTACTTTAAGTGTCTGGAAGCATGAGATTGGAGACACAAAACACCAGCCTGACTCTGTCCCAGAAAATGAGCTATAATCAGAAGTTTTGAAGCACTGCAGCTCTCAGAAATCCTAGAACTTTCTCACTGATACTATAATGGACTTTACGATTTATGCACATCCTACATGATTCAAGCACAGCTTGGTTCAAGTAATCTTTGTAACTTGATAACACACCTGCTCTCAAGAGAATAATGAGAAATCTTGGGAGGAAATCCACTTCTCAGTGAGTAGTGATTGCAACTTAGAATGAGACAACAAAGATCTTTTTAAAAAACCTTACTGGCTCAGCACCTGTGGCTCAAGCAGCTAAGGCTCCAGCCACATACACCTGAGCTGGCGGGTTCGAATCCAGCCCAGGCCCACCAAACAACAATGATGGCTGCAACCAAAAAATAGCTGGGTGTTGTGGCAGGCGCCTATAATCCCAGCTACTTGGGAGGCAGAGGCAGGAGAATGGCTTGAGCCCAGGAGTTGGAGGTTGCTGTGAGCTGTGATGCCACAGTACTCTACCCAGGGCGACAGCTTGAGGCTCTGTCTCAAAAAAACAAACAAACAAAAAAAAGATCTTACTTATTTGAAGAGTAAATTTACTTTGGATCCTAGACTTGTACGATTTGGACATTCACTTTAGAGTTTACGTAACAGTGATCAAAAACAACTTGGTGAAAAAAGGGAGAAAGGGCTGTAAAATTGGGCATGCAATTGTTTGTAAGTGTTAGGGTTATGAAGACAAAATTAGTTTAACAAAACTAATTGAAACTTGAGTGTTTCAATGTGAGACTAGGTGCTACTTTAAAGACAACGTTCTACACTAAATGCCTGGAATTCCTTTGTCCAAATTTAGCAAGTCAATCTTTTTACGTCCAGGGTTTTATAGACAAAAGTTGGTATAAGGGAACCTTAGCTTTCCACTGTTCTCAAGAGATCCTTCACCTTCTGAAAAAGGTTAAGGACCAACACCTGTGAGATTTGCTGTAATCTCTTCTCTGGGCTTGAAACAGCCAGGGAATTTCAAGCACCCTCAAGTGTACTTTTAAATTCAAAGGGCCTCTGATTCCTTATCTTCTGTTTCCATCTGCCTCACCAGTGTTTCAGCTTGTTGGGGGGCCAAGTGCATCTTGGGGGGTCTTATTTTATCTTATCCCCTCAAACCCAAGAAAATCTTTTCTTTCAGACTTAAAACTAACTGAACAGGGAAATGACCTTAAGGTGTAGGGAACAGCTATGAATTGAACAGCAAACAAAGGCAGACAATTCCATTCTGTACTTTTCTCCCAATGGTATTTGTTCCTCATGGAGAATTAGCTCGAAAGTTGTAATTTCGCTCTTCCGCCACCATTTTAAATCCAGCTCCATACAACGCTGCGCCAGCAACCCCCTGCCACAGCTGCGCCACCATGGAGGACATGAACGAGCACAGGACATGAACATGGAGGAATTCGCAGAGGGATCCAAGATCGACGCGAGCAAGAATCAGCAGGATGACGGTAAAATGTTTATTGGAGGCTTGAACAAGCAAGAAAGATCTGACTGAATATTTGTCTGGATTTGGGGAAGTTGTAGACTGCACAATTAAAACAGATCCAGGCACTGGAAGATCAAGAGGATTTGGATTTGTGCTTTTCAAAGATGCTGCTAGTGTTGATAAGGTTTTGGAACGGCAAGAACACAAACTGGACGGCAAATTGACAGACCCCCAAAGAGCCAAAGCTTTAAAAGGGAAAGATCCCCCTAAAAAGGTTTTTGTGGGAGGACTGAGCCCAGATACTTCTGAAGAACAAATTAAAGAATATTTTGGAACCTTTGGAGAGATTGAAAATATTGACCTTCCCATGGATACAAAAACAAATGAAAGGAGAGGATTTTGTTTTATCACATATACAGATGAAGAGCCAGTAAAGAGATTGTTAGAAAGCAGATATCATCAAATTGGTTCTGGGAAGTGTGAAATCAAAGTCGCACAGCTCAAAGAAGTATATCAGCAGCAACAGCAACAACAGAAAGGAGGAAGAGGCGCTGCGTCCAGTGGACGAGGTGGTACTAGGGGTAGAGGCCAAGGTCAGGGCCAAAACTGGAACCAAGGATTTAATAACTATTATGATCAAGGATATGGAAATTACAATAGTGCCTGTGGTGGTGATCAAAACTATAGTGGCTACTGCGGCTATGCTAATACTGGGTATAACTATGGGAACTATGGATATGGACAGGGATACGCAGACTACCGTGGCCAACAGAGCACTTATGGCAAGGCATCTCGAGGGGGTGGCAATCAGCAAACCAATTACCAGCCATACTAATGGAGGACATTAGAGAAAACAGGAGGAAAGGCTAACGTAACCCATCTTGCAGGACAACAACGAAGATGGGTCTGCTGTTGATCTAAGATGATTATTTTGTAAAAGACTTTCTAGTGTACAAGATACAAGTGTGTCCACCTGTATATAGCTGCCAATTAGTTTTCTGTGTTTTTACTTCGTCCTTTGCTATCTGTGTTATGACTCAATGTGGATTTGTGTTTACATACATTTTGTTATATACCGTATATACTCGAGTATAAGCCGAGTTTTTTCGGCACAAAATTTGTGCCGAGGCTTATACTCGAGTATATAGGTACATTTTGTATGACTTCATGTTAAACTTCAAATAAATGCTTCCTTATGTGAAAAAAAATGTTATTTCATCTTTTATATATAAAATGTCATTATATATGATCATTTTCCCTTTTATAGATAAGAAGTCAAACCTGGAAATGCAGGGGTGGGAGGACTATTAGGTTCTGAACATGGAACACAGAGTATGCTATTCTTATTGAGAAAAAGAAAAATCAGGAATCAGCGACCACTCTTAATTCTACCAAAAGGAATTTGAGTCTATTTTCTGTTACAGAACTTTCAGCACCAAAAGGAATACTTAATGACTGCAGAATTCTAGCTTTTCATTTTACATATGCAAAACCAAAATGATTTACCCATTGTCACATGGCTGGTTGGTCACAGACTCAACTAGGAACCTCTTGACAGAGTCTAGTGTTCTCTGAGATATCAGCCAGCTTCTCATATTACTACCTTCTGAAGACAGAATTTTTCTTTTCTTTAAAAAAATAATATCAATAATAAGAATTGCTAGGTAAAAACAAAAATCCTTTGTGGAAAATTGTATGAGAGTGCAAGAATTCCCTGTGCAGGGTCACCACTGATGCCTGGAGTGGCCTCGCTGCAGTGGGATGCATCCAGGTGGGCACAGAAAGGATCCTGCCCCAGGGAGCGTCTCATCCACCTTCATTCTCCCTTGGCCATTTCCTGCACCACCGGCAGATAGAAAGGGGTGGTGTCATCTTTTTACGCTTATATTGAATGATTAAATTGCCCCATCCTTAATTTTAAAAACAAATGGATATAACTTTACACATTATTATCAAAATGTCTCATATTGCTTTATATATATGTGGCTGTCAAAGTAAAAAAAATTTTTTTTAGACAATGGATGACACTGTCAAAGGTATAAATAGCACCAATATGGAAAACCAGCTCCATGCTACTCAAGCTGCCAGGAAACTACTTTCTAGAGAAAAACAGCCTCTCATTGACAATATAATCTGAGCTAGTTTGATCCCAAAATTTGTGTCCTCACTTTGTTGCCCTCAGTAGAGTGCCATGGCGTCACAGCTCACAGCAACCTCCAGCTCTTGGGCTTAGACAATTCTCTTGCCTCAGCCTCCCGAGTAGCTGGAACTACAGGTGCCCGCCACAATGCCTGGCTATTTTTCTGTTGCAGTTTGGCCAGGGCCAGATTCAAACCCACCACCCTTGATATATGGGGCTAGCATCCTACTCACTGAGCCACAGGCACCAAAGTATAATTTTTGGAAAGTTAAGGACTTGACTCACGCAGAGTGTGTACATGAGAAGAATATTTTAACTCATGCAATGAGGGAATCTACAGAATGACAAAGCTGGCCCAAAGGAAGACGTAGACTCCTAAGTAGGGCAGAGCATCTATGAACACCGTGTTCTGCCTGAGCTGCGGTGGACGTTTCCAGCTGACCCAGATCCTCTGAGTCCCACACCACCTCCTGTGGAAGCTTGAGCTAGCTGTGCAGCTTTCTCCCTTTGTCTCATAACCATGTCCACCAGTGAGAATGCAAATTCACCAGCTGTCCGACTTAACAGGTTCAAGAACAAGGGAAAAGGCAGTACAGCGATGAGGCAACGCTGAATAGAAGTTAATGTGGAGTTGAGGAAAGCTAAGAAAGATGACCAGGTGCTGAAAAGGAGAAATGTAAGCTCGTTTCGTGACGATGCTACTTCTCCACTGCAGGAAAACCGAAACCACCAGGGTACTGTAAACTGGTCTGGGGATGACATGGTCAAAGGTATAAACAGCACCAATATGGAAAACCAGCTCCAAGCTACTCAAGCTGCCAGGAAACTACTTTCTAGAGAAAAGCAGCCTCCCATCGACAATATAATCCAAGCTGGTTTGATTCCAAAATTTGTGTCCTTCTTGGGTAGAACTGATTATAGTCCCATTCAGTTTAAATCTGCTTGGGCATTACCTAACATTGCTTCTGGGACATCAGAACAGACTAAGGCTGTGGTGGATGGAGGTGCTACTCCAGCATTCATTTCTCTGTTGGCATCTCCCCAGGCTCATATCAGTGAACAAGCCATGTGGGCTATAGGAAAGATTGCAGGTGATGGTTCAGTTTTCCGAGACTTGGTTATTAAGTATGGTACACTTGACCCTCTGTTGGCATTCTAGCTATTCCTGATATGTCATCTTTATCATGTGATTACTTACATAATCTTACCTGGACACTTTCAAACCTTTGTCGCAACAAGAATCCCGCACCCCCATTAGATGCTGTGGAACAGATTCTTCCTACTTTAGTGCGTCTCCTGCATCATGATGATCCAGAGGTATTAGCAGATACTTGCTAGGCTATTTCCTACCTTACTGATGGTCCAAATGAACGGTTGAACTGAAATGGTTGTGAAAACAGGAGCTGTGCCCCAACTTGTGAAGCTCTTGGGAGCTACTGAATTGCCAATTGTGACTCCTGAACTAAGAGCCATAGGGAATATTGTCACTGGGACAGATGAACAGACTCAGGTTGTAATTGATGCAGGAGCACTTACTGTCTTTCCCAGCCTGCTGACCAACACCAAAACTAATGTTCAAAAGGAAGCTACAGCTGTCAAACA
>CAUYPK010138309.1:0-34070 GCA_963574355.1 Loris lydekkerianus
AAGCATTCAAGAGAAGTGATGACATGTTCCACAAAGATCAGGTTACAAGGGTACATGTGAAACTTACTAAATGTAGAATATAAATGTCTTAACACAATAACTAAGAAAATGCCAGGAAGGCTATGTTAACCAGTGTGATGAGAATATGTCAAAAACCAGCATATGGTGCCCCATGATTGCATTAATGTACACAGCTATGATTTAATAAAAAAAAAAAAAAAAAGAAATTACCTAATATAAATTATGCAGTCTTAAATATATTGGATATATTGCCTCAATATATCCAAGGTGGAATGTTATTTATGTTCAGATTAGGCCTCCAAAGCTATGTAAACGGGGTAGGTAATACCTGATGAGAGAGGACATCAAACTTAAATATCATAGTCATTCATGAATGAAGCTTTTTGATCATGTACTTATGCAATTGTTATTTACTGAGTACCTAGACATCAGAAACTGCCAGGTACCAAGAGTTCAGAGAAGAAAATAGTGTGTGTCTCTTTTCTTTCCAACCTATTTTTGTCACACATGCAACATTTGAGCTTCTGTTACTGACCTCCTTGACCACTGTGTTAAAAATGATTCTGTAGCTCCACGTGGGCTTATATAGAAAACATACTAAAGAGCTTACACTGAACAGAAGTAGAAGGCTTGGGTGAGTCCACCCTTAACAACCAGGTGGAGACAATACAACCGTATCAAATCTATACTTCATGCATTCTGGTATTTCACTTTCTCAGCTTTGCAACCTATTATGCCTGTCACAGCAATAGAGTCCTAACAAGTTGATAGGATACTGTGGACATTTAAACCATAAAAGGTTTAAAATAGGACTTGGGTTTCTATATATACATTTTTCTCATATACAAACGTATATGTATATATGATATCCACAGAAGATCACATTGATATACATAACGTAGTCATTGAAAGCAACATTTGTATAGTTAGTCATCCCTCCATATCTGTGGGACATTGGTTCCTGCACCTTCCTCAGATACGAAAATCAGCAGATGTATTTTATAAAATTGCATAATATTTCTATATAACCTACACACATGTTCTTGTATGCACTATACTTTGCATTATTTCTAGATTACTTAAAATCCCCAAGGAAATGCTATTTAAGTAGTTATATTAGATTTTTTAATTTGTATTATGTTAATTTTATTTTTTTCAGAACTTTTGATGTATGGTTGATTGAATCCACAGATGCAGAACATGCACATGTGGAGGGCTGACTGCACATACAAATGCAAAGTACATTACGGTATGTGTACACACACACACACACACACACAGACACATAGTCACAAGCACACATTTGTAATCATCCAAAATTTACCTCTTCTGAATGTATGGGACCAATTTAAACTTAGTGCAGCAGGCCCCAAGGCAACCATCAAACATTGCACAGACAGGTTCTTATTAGGTGCTTACTAGGAAGGCTTCTAGAAGCTTTCAGAAACAAGGTTGGTGAGCCTTGATGAGAAAGAGAGTATATAAAAGACCCTCTATGTAGAAAAATTCAGCATTGAGTCTTTTTCCCTATGAAGGCATCTGTGTAATTCTTACTTTGTTTGTTTGATGGTATTTAAATATCCCATAAAGGTATCTTTCAGAAGTATATGACCATTTTTCATCTAGAAAAAAACTGTGATTTTCAAACTTAGTGTATATTACTATCACTAGAGATTATTATAAAAATACAAGGTCAGACCCACTGAATCATTTCCTGAGGGTGGGATCCAGGAATCTGGATTTTAACAAGCATTCCCACTGTTCTGCTGCCTTTAATCTGTGGCCAGTACATTGAGAAACACTAAGGTGTAAATTAAAAACAGGCAGGGTACTCCTCAGAGCTACTCAGAAGAGAGAAAGGAGAAAGAAGATGCAAGGCCTGTTGATCTGTTTGGCAGGAGAGATGGTTAAGCCACTTTGAAATTGAGAGGCAGGTGGGAAATTTTAGCACTCAGAGTGCAGGCAGCAGGAGTAGCTATGAAAGGAACCACACTTACAACACAAGGCCTTGTCAAAAATAAGATGAAGTCAATGATATCAGGAGATATGAAAAGTGACCTGAGATAGCCAAAAATAAAAGAGAAATTTTGAAAACATATATCAAAAAGCTTGGAGTCAACGCTTATAATCATTATTAAGTCATTAGTAGAATATTTAGAATTTTTTTCTTTTAAATTTTCTCTGATGGGTTATTTTACTATTTAAAAGTAGAAACTTTTTTTCTGTTGTCTAAATAAATCTATTTTTCACACATGTATACATATGCATGCCTATATCAGTTTCACATCAGTTTCATCAGTAGCTGGTGAAAACTGTTACATGTTTTAGAATTTAACAATACATTTCATGGGGTTTAGTAAAAAAATAGTGGGAAGTTCTTAGAATAGTTCTTGGCATGTACAAAGTGTTTAAAAATTATATTTATGATTAATTATTAATGTGTAGTAATGAGTTCGGGAGTATTTGCTATAGATTGAATCAAGGTTGTAGGTCTGGAAATAAAGCTTAAAGGCACCATAGTTTCATGGTCCCTAGAGAAGTAGCAAAGTTCCTATTGAAGAAGAGAACAATTCTCAAGTGATGAGCACAAGAAAATGAATCTGGAACGCAAGATATCAGAGAGGATGATGCAAGGCCACCAGGGATTGGAATACAGAAGTAAAACTGATCCCGTAGGAGTAGGTATTCTGACCTGTAAGAGCTTCCGTACGCTTCGGACAATAACTGACTACCACTGAAGATGCAGGTAAAGCCAAAACTTATGGGAAGAAGAGTAGTGGTAGGTGAGAACAGGGGCCACAAAAGACTCAAGTTCACATACTAGGACACGAGAAAACAACTTCCTTGGGTAGGGCCTTTTCTGAGATTCTGACACAGAAAAATATAAAATTAGGTGGATATTTACTTTTATCCATATTTCCTTTTAATATTGATTTTTGATTAATTAGAAGATTTAATATTTATATTTTGACTCACTGGCATTTAAATAATAGACCCAGAAAAAAAATCTTATAAAGTTCCTGAAAAAGCATAAAACGTTTCCTTTTGCACCACCAAGATGAAACAAGGGCCCAGAGACACTGACTCACTGATGAACATAATATCATATGTATAAAATGGCTTGGAAATGGGAAATAAAGTATTGAGTAGCCAACAAACATTAAATATCTAGCAACGGCTATTAAGTGGCTGCTCAGGGTCCTGGTATCACAGTCATTCTATAGTACTCCACCATCCCTTCAGTGTGAGGGACTCTGTCACTCAGACAATTCTGCAGAAGATAATCCTACATGAAATAAAATCTATTATATTCTGACCCTACTGTATGTAATGAACAACATATTACATATTACATATTAATCTTACATATTACAGCTTGAGAAAGTGCTACTGTTGAGAGCAAAAAGTGACAGGGATGTTAACAAATCCAGTAGAGATCAGAGGAAACAGAGAAATCGTAAAAGGCAGATACAGATTTAAAATGACAATTTGACATCATTTAAGATACTACTTCTGAAACATTATAAATTCACATTCTTTCAAAAATGTGGGAACAAATCAAAGCAATGGGCCATAGCATTGCTTTCTTTGCAAACATCACATCCTTTCTCATCACCCTGGGAATCTGATGTTTACATCTTGGGGTGCAAATAGGGCCTCAGCTAAGAGTTGGCACAGATGCCCTTCAGTTTATAGATTAAGTACATGGATTTTTAATGAGTGTCTGTTACCAACACAGCTTTCTTTTAGGGGCTGGGGATACCACAGTGAACAAAAGAGACAACAATCCTTGTCCTTGAGGGGGTAGGAGAAAAAGTAACCTATATAGTCTGTCAGACAGTGACAAGAGTATGGAAGAAATATAGCAGGGGAAGAGGTGAGGGAGCGTCGGGTGCAGAGACTGCAGGTTACAATGGGTGGCTGAAGGAGGCCTCACTGTGAAATGACACTTGAGCAGAGATCTGAAGGAAGGGAGGCAGCTCCACGTGATACTTGCAGGAAGAGTGTTCCTGCTAGAAGGAGCAGCACATGCAAAGGCTCCCAGATGTAGATGAGCCTGACATATTTGAGAAATATCAAGGAAGGAAGGACAATGAGGTGAGCCGAATCCTGCAGATCTCTGTAGCCCACGTGATTCGGTGTCAGATGGGAGCCCACTGCAGGCTTCGGCATGTCAGATGAAAGGTGATATGGCTTGTACCAAAGTATGGAAGTGGAGGTACAGGTCAGATTCAGGATACACAGTGGAACTTCTGCAAGTTGACCATCCAAAGGTCTGTAACAAACTGGTCAACATACAGAGGTGGTCAACATAAGGAATTAGTCCCACTGTATAGTTATGTACATGTGGTGGTACATGTCTAGTCTCTGAAAACTAGGTCAATTTAGGCAGGGTGAGGTGGCTGACACCTGGAATCCTAGCAGTCTGGGAGGCTGGGGTGGGTGGATTGCTTGAGTTTAGGAGTTCAAGACAAGCAAGAGTGAGACCCTGTATCTACTAAACAAAAAAATAGAAAAACTGAGGCAGGAGGATTGCTTAAGCCCAGGAGTTCAAGGTTGCAGTGAGCTAAGATGATGCCATGGCACTCTACCCAGGGTGACAGAGTAAGAATCGGTCTAAAAAAAAAAAAAAAAAAGAAAAGAAAAGAAAAGAAAAAACTAAGCTAGTTTCAGGAGATAGTCAATATGGGGAGGTGGTCAACTAGAGAGTTCTACTGTATATTGAGGGAGCCCTGCCACGCAGCATGAGAAGGAAGAAGGATTCAAGAGCAAAACCAAAATTTTCTGGCTGAAAAACCAGAAAAAGAAGTCAGTTCATGCTGTGCAACAAAGCATGGAAGTGCCTTACACATTGAAAAATATTTCTATTCAGAGTGGATACCGAAAAGTTAAGTTTGGTGATTAAAAGGATATTGATATGGATAGTTGGAAAATTCTGTTAAAGAATCTTGTTGGTCTCCAAGGTGTGGACCTTCAAAATTAGGCCATTCCTTTTTTCTTTAAAAGCTGCTGGATCTTTCTGCTTTACATTGAATTGCAATGCTATTCATGGAAATAATAAATCACGTGCTTCATTTGTGATAACACTAACATCTGCAAGGCAGTTTACAACACTATTTGAGCCAGTACAGTTGAACCTGGAGTCATGTTACTTGAGGACATTAGATCTCTTCCAGAATCCCCTTCTCTACCCCACGTGGTCTTCAGTTTCTGCTTCAACAATGCTTAATGAAAACTTTCTTGCAACTTACTGAGAAAAAAGGATAGGTTTAACTCCCTGTAGGCAGTTTCCAAACAAAGATCCTTTCTGAGCCACCTCTGATGGCCAGTGCCCAGCCAGGGCCTGGCATGTAGGATGCACTCCATACATTTCAAGTTTGGAATTGAGGTTAAGAGGGCCAGGTGTCTGAACCAGTGAAACATCTGAATTGAAATACTTTGCTTTTCTCAGATAGTTTAGTGATGCTGTTCTATATATTTAGAAATAGTGACTTAATAAAGTTGTGCCTAATAAATATCCTCAGGGAGCAGTCTTTAACAAAAAGATAAGAATGACTTATAATTAGTATATCAACATTTGCATGTGAATGGATGCTTGAAAGCAAGTTATTCTCTTAAGTAGCTTACATATTCCATTGCAAATGTGTTTATCCTATTAATTTGCTTAGTAAACACACCTTTTTGGTTAGTACAAAGCTAAACTTCCACCCACCTTCCTTCCTGATTAGCACAAATTCTGAATCACATATTTCCTTGCATAACTTGGATAAGCTGCTGAACTCTCAGGGCCACACTGCCCTTTGGAAGAAAGAGAAGAAAAAAAACGTAGCAATGAAGACAGATGTTCTGAGAACAAGGATTTAAACCATACAATCATCTTCATACTTCTCTAATTCTGAAATTGATTCTATGGTAATAATTAATGGAGTCGGTTTTAATAAGGCTTTATAGTATTGGTGAAGTTTTCCTCATTATCCAAGCTTCTTGGCTCTAAATGAGTCTTCGAAATGAAGAAAGGAAAAACTCTTCCTGGACACCAAGACCGTAAAAATGACGTAAATTCTCTAATACATTCAAAATATCAGTGGTGGACTTGTGTTAGGCTTTGGAGATAGACACTCACTAAATAAAATGGGACCATCCACCATTTTTGCTTTGTTTGTTTTGTTATGCATAAATTAAGCAATCTCTAAGCTTCTACCTGCTCTAATAGAATAGTGGAGTGGCCAAGCTGATTTCCATTTTATTTTATTATTTTATTTTATTTTTAATTTTAGTTATGTGTATTGATGAGGTACAATGTGGCATTTTGATATGTATTTACATTGTGGAATGACGAAATCAAGCTGATTAAATCCCTCAGCTTATGTACTGAACAGAATTGCTAAGCGGTCAATGATTTTTGAGGGTATCAGATGGCCTTTGTTGGAAGCCAGGGTCTGCCGTTTACTTGCTGTGTGACCTTAGTTACTCAGCCTCTCAAAAACTCAGTTTCCTCACCTATAAAATGGGGACAGTGAGGTACCTGCCACACAGCACTATTATTGGGGTGGGGGTAGCTGAGAAAATTATCATCCCCTCATCAGTGTCACCTGTGATTATTGTTTGTCCAAGCTGATTTGACATACCTGGGAGAACGCTGCCAGCTCCGTACTATATAACAACAAACAGTCCAGAACACACACTCATCTATCAAAGGAAAACAAATCATTACAGGGAGATAGTAGTGATTCTATTCTTGAACTGTTGGGTAAAACCACACTTCACCATAATCCTCCCAATCCTCCTTAAAATACCTTCAATCTGGTGTGTGATTGCGGCAGCCAACTGTGTGGAAGGCAAACAGTACCTATTAAAAGTTGTTTGGAGATTAGAGTTTAGAGAACAGCTGGGTACCTTTGTTATTGGCAGGCTGCTGACTCCAAATTGAAGGGGGAAAAAAGCCTCGCTGGGATGGAGACAGGAGAGAAAAAACGCAGAGCTGGGGGGAAAATAAAAACAGCTTTGGCCTTTGAAGACAGATTGCTCTGCTGTCCTGTCATGAGGAAGGTGTTTGGGCATTCAAAATTCCACACAGAGCCTAATTCAATTCTTAACAACAAGAAAAAAACAACATAAAAATCCAGGTCTAGATGCAGGCTGTTCTCCCCTGGTACTTCATTTCAGGAAGCATTTGTTGCTTTATTTATAGTATGAGAGTGTACACGCTGCCCTCCCTCCTGCCAATGCCCCTTCAGTCTCCAGGAGGTAGGACGGCTGACCACAGGAGGCCCCACTGGGTAAGTAGGGGCAGCTGCTGCCCTCCTCAACAGCAAATATGATTCGCGGCGCTAACGGCTCATGCCTACAAAGCCAAAGGCGTGTAGCTCTTTGTGGATCTAGTTACAGCTTACAGAGCACCAGAGACCAGAAATATCGCCCATGTCTTGGTGCCTTTGGGCACTCCCATTCAGTCCTGAAAGCAGCTTGATAAAGCAGGCAGGATGGATTGTTTTAGCCACTTTCACAGATGACAGTGCTAAAAGCCAGCATAGCCAAGCTACCTGCCCAAGGTCACAGAACGAGCTGGTGAATCTTGGACTGAGAACCCACAATCCACATTTGAACACAGACATAGATCCTGCTGGAAATTTTTATTACTCTCCACATTTTTATGATGTAACAATGAACTTTGTATCATCTAAAAGTCCTACGTTGGTTTTAGCTGAGTCATAACAGATTCCATCACTGGTACCCCATCAGGGGGACCAGGTAGCACATAGGAATGCAGTTTTAAAATGAAGTCTTCCGCCAGCCTTCTGTCTTTTCTTGTCTGAAAGAGAGACCTGAGCCTGAAAGTTTCCAGGGCTGGCATCCTGGTTGGCCGCCTCCTTTCTCTGATAATCTATCCAGGTGAAATTCCTCCAGCTCTCAAATGAGAAATGGGCTGGAAAACTAGAAAATATAACAGAAGCCACTACTATTGTAACTAATAATACAAAGCCTGAAACATGCTGAATTTGCTCCCAAGATCCCGGCAGTGATTTATGCTGTGTCAGCTGTGTCTGAGTTGTGTCTTCCATTCCCTTTGCAAACATCCACTGGGCCCGGCACAGTGTATTCCAGTACATAGGTGTAGGTGCTCATGAATCCTTTTAATGGATGTTCACTGAATTCCTAGCTGGTTTTCAGGACTATACCCAGTAAATCCTTGAGTTGAAAGTGCTCTGTGATGAAGGGAAGTCGGGGGTGGGGTTAGAGCAAGTGCCCCCGGGATGGGAGCATGTAGGCAGAAGGGGCATCTATCTCTGGGAGCATGTAGGCAGAAAGGGCATCTATCTCTTATCAGCAGGCGTCAAAGCTTCTTGCCCATCCTGAAACCCCTGCAGGAGGGCTCATCAGTAACTTTAGCTGGTGGAAGCATAGTGTAGGGCAGTGCTTCTCAACCTTCCTAATGCCTCCTAATGCCTCGACCCTTTAATACAGCTCCTCATGACCCTCAACCATAAAATTATTTTTGTTGCTACTTCATAACTGTAATTTTGCTACTGTTATAAATTGTAATGTAAATATCTGATATGCAGGATGTATTTTCATTGTTACAAAGGGGTCGTGACCTTCAGGCTGAGAACCGCTACTGTAGGGGTATAAATTGCCATGGTATAGTTTTAAAAAGCTCCTGGAAAGTAAATTCATCAAATGTCAAATAATTTCTCCTACTTTTTTATATTTTTTGAGTATGGATTACTATTGTAATGGCAGAAAACAATTACTTTAAAATTTCTCAAGTGTTCCCCTTCCACCCACGATTAATACTGTCCTTACTAAGCTCATGTCATTTGTGAAATATGAAGGAGTATTAAGAACCAGAATTATCTGCTAGACTTATTAGGAAGACAGCAGAAGACATTTGCTGAGTTTGCTGAGTTAGGGTTTGGCCTGGATTCTGCCCGAGTCATGTGTGTCCTTGAAAGACATTTGCTGGGCAGATAATGACTTCACATCCCTTCACTCCAGGCCATCGCTTTCCTCTGGGCCCATGTAAGTTCTATCCTTGTAAACACAACTTCAATATTGCTTTCTCTGAGAAGGGGCAGTTCATTTTTATGAACTCCGGTAGCTGTTTCTGCCAACAGAGGTATTAGGGCAGCTCTCTTTGCTCCGAAGGTCTTGAGCTCCCTCCCCCCACCAGTCTGGCAAGCTCCTCCTAGGGGAATCTGCTTCCCTTCCCCTTTCCACTGTTCCTTCAACCCGTGCAGAGTGTGCTTCTGGGGGCCAGGGCTTGCTGGGACACTCGGCTGCCTGCACGCCAGCTGCTGCTCTGGTCCCCAGCGTCATCTTGTAGCAACACAGCTCCTTTGCCAGGTGTTGAATAGGCAGAGGGGCAGCTGTGAAGGGCAGAAGAAAGCTGATTACTCATTTTCTTTCTTTTGAAAATTCTGCTTTGGGATCTTGTTCCTACTTAGAATGTTTCCCCAGAAGCCCTTTTTATTTAGCTCTCTTGCTAGGGAGCATTTTCTATCAATTTTCCACAATGTATATACTCCATGCAGTTAGTTAGTTGGAGGTTTTACATCTATTCTAGTCAAGAAATCTCAGCCTGGCTTTTCTTTGTGTCCCAGAAGCCCATAATTTTAGCAAATCACAAAGAACTTAAGTATCCTTATGTGTGCTACTTGAAGGGCAGGGGTTTGCAAGTCAGCCTAGAAAACAAGGGTAGTATCTCTTGGCTGTAGAACAAACTATGAAAATTCATCCCATTATGGTGTAGAGAACAAGGATTCATCTCTCAGATAAGCTCTCCTTTTTTTCTTATGAGTTCAACACCAATAGCTTGAAGTTAAAATGGCTATTTAAATTTATTTATTATTATAAATTATACTATATATCAAGTATATCAGTTTAATATAAATATATTAAATACATTATTGAAGCTAGTCATTGCTATCTTCTTCAGAGACCCTTTTCTTCCCTCTTCCTTATTAGACTCCAGTCTTTAGGAGCAGAACTAAACTACCATTTCTGGCAGATCGTTTAGGATTTGCTCCTAAGCATGCATTGCAGATTTTAAGTACATAAAGCAACTATGAGCACTGTGTAGATTAGGGACATCTATCGCTGGAGTCCCTCCCACTCCACAGCTCCTGCAAACCAGGAACTGACACCGTTGCAGCTCCTCAACTGTTTTGATATTCAAATAATTTTTTTCTAAGAAAACAAAAATTATGTATTAGATTGCAGTACCTGCATTCTCAAAAATTCAACCCTCAGGGTATTTTGGTACAATGGCCTAGAGTTGCTTTTAGTTTGCAAGCTCTTGTCAGCATACTGCTACTCAGCTGATAGTGTTTTTTCCCTGTTTTATGATTTATGCTTCAGAGGGGTTCATATAGGCAATGTGGATAAAGCCATAAATCTCCTTATATGACATATTTTAAGTGACATTACTTTGAATTCAGAACCTGTGCTCTCACTGTGGATATCAATGCCTTTCTCAAAAAATTCAATAAATAATCTCAAGGACAGTGTCTCATTTATGGAGGCCTCTCACCGTTAATACGACTACTTCAGACAATTACAATTGTGTTTCTGGTATGCTACAATACATAATAGCATGCAGTGGTATGATCTATGAACTAAAATACTGAAATTTCTTTAAGCTTAGCATCATTTGATAATTAGGCACACACATGATTAGCCATTACACATTCACATAACTGGTAAATGTTTTACAAGTTTTATTTTTAGCGGAAGCATTTATTTTAAATATGTTATTGATTTTCTCGTTAAAAATTACATATATTTCAGGTGTTGAATTATTTTTAAAATTCTAAAAATGTCTTCAGGCATTAGCATTGAAGTGTAATCCACTTTTTGAACATAGAGAGCTGACATCACAGTAGGGGTATGTTAAAAATTTGTTGTTATGTATTAGCTGAGAGTATCTATATAAACGTAAAAGCTTATTATTATTAGCTTTTTAATATCTTCTTGCTTTGAATTTCTTACTATTTAAATACAGTAGAAATGGAAATAGCAGAAACTAAGATATGCCTGTGTACACACATGTACACACACACAAACACTCTTAATACTGACTCATCAGGCAGTGACTCAGTTAAGCAATGCCTGCCAGTTTCCTATTTTGACCTGATGTGGTCACTCAATACCTATCCTTCAAAAAATTCTTTAATAGTTTGAAAACCTTTCTACAGAATATTAAGTGTTATTAAAGAATTTCAGTGAAACCCAAAGTAATTTTCTTCTTTTTTTTTATTATTAAATCCTAGCTGTGTACATTAATGCAATCATGGGGCACCATACACTGGTTTTATAGAACATTTGACACATTTTAATCACACTGGTTGACAAAGCCTTCCTGGCATTTTCTTAGTGTGTTAAGACAATTATATTCTACATTTACTAAGTTTCACATGTGCCCTTGCAAGACACACCGCAGGTGTAATCCCACCAATCACCCTTCCTCTACCCACCGCCCTCCTCCCTCCCTTTCCTCTCCCCCTTCCCCATATTCTTAGGTTATAACTGGGTTATAGCTTTCATACGAAAGCCATAAATCAGTTTCATAGCAGGGCTGAGTACATTGGATGCTTTTTCTTCCATTCCTGAGACACTTTACTAAGAGGAATATGTTCCAGCTCCATCCATGTAAACGTGAAAGAGGTAAAGTCATTTTCTATTGGTGAAACAGCAATTATAATAAAAGCAAAAGCATCACACATTAAGAGCACTATTTTTTTTTTTCCTGCTAACCATTTGTAGGTGAAATGAGAAGCTTTTGGAAGAGAAAAAAGACAAAGATCATGTAGAAAGGATTTACTGTTTATGATCTTCTTATCAGCAATTAGCTAATTACTCCTTCTTACTGAAAGCAAAAGGATACATGAGCTCTACAGATTATGGGAAAGGAGAGGTATCATCAGAACAGGCTGGAGGCAAGACACTCAGGGCAGGGCTAGTTTCCTGGGTACCCAGATAATTTACTTTGGCTCTTGAGATTGATCACACCAGGGTTGCCAGGAAAACCAGAGAGATGAAGTTATCCACCTAGTAGACCTGTGCCTGAGGGCATTACTCTTTCTAGAGGGTAGAGTTTTAAATCAATGAGGGCAATAACTTTAAGCAAAAGTGGTTTTTATTAGAAAAGTGTCCAAAGAGAAAAACTGTTGCTTTGGGAAGATGTAAGCAATGACAAAGTGACAGTAAGACTTTAGTCCAAAGTTTGGTGCAACTTCAACTAAACTGACTCTTACATACATGATTCAGTAGAGGACAGTGGTTCCCTTTTAGCAATGAAGTGAAATATTATGAATAAAAAATGCAAATAGACACATGTATAAGATATAAGACAAGTTAGGGGAAAAGGCTTCTTATCAACTTAGCTGAAGAGAATTTGGAAGAATCCAGACTATTTCTAGATAGAGAAAATAATGACCAGCTCACTCTGCACAACAAGTGCATAAAAGAGCCTAGACTGGGAAAATATAAAGCTATCAGTCTGCACAAATGAGAAATTGGTGTTTACATGAGAAAAGTGTACTGCTTATTGCAATTAGTTATATCAAGGGCTCTGCACACATGTAGATATATCTGCATGCAATTCGTCCATGCTGCTGTTTTGCATGGATTCTGTATAAATTTCCACTTCTAGAAGCCCCCCTTAACAACTCCATTCAAATGGTGTCAATGTAGAGAAGCAAAGGTGAATGGAAACCACACTGATGAGGGTACGTTTGGGCTTCTAGTTATACAAACACTACCTGGGCACAGACAGTGCCGTCTCTGCCTTCCTCTTTCTGCCTAGCACAGCCCATAGCCGTCTCGGTTCCTGCTGCTGCTCTGGCTTCATCTCTCACTGAATTCTGCACTCCAGTAACACTGAATTGCTTATTATTTCAGCACTTTTCATGCTATTTACTTTTTCCCCTGCTTGTTTGCCTGGTGGACTCCCCTCCACCCTTCCTCTGTTCAGCTAATCTTTATCTGCTTTGGGGAGTCTTCCCAGAGTCCTTCCTTTCTCCAGGCTTTGTCTCCCACAGGCTTTTTTATTCTGACACTTTTCTGCTTTTTAATGAGTGTGTCATAAGGTCATTTTTCTCTTCATTCTATGAACTCTTTGGGAGAAATAACTGCCTTTTTCTTCTTTGTGGCATCATTACTGGTGTAAGGGCTGAACTGTCATGGGAAGAACTCAATGACTCACCAGTGAATGACTGAATGAATGAATTAGAATCAAGGAACTTAAATGTAGATCAACCAAATATGGCTGTCTTCAGTTCCATCAACCTTTCATGCAATATCTGTAGAACCGACTCTTAAAATACTTTCTATGTAAGGGCAATTACTATGTTAGGTGTCAGCTACTCCATGAGTCCTTTACATGAACTAACTCACTTATGGTGTTACCAAAACACTATGAGGTTAACATTATTAATATTCTCCCTTTAGATGAGGAAACTGAGGCACAGATAGCTCAAGTAACTTTCTCAAGATTACACAGACAACAGTAGCTGAATTTGGCACCACAGTAAAGTTTCAATGCTAAGCTCTTAACCACCAGACTGCACTACCTTTCAATGAGAAGATTTATAAGTATAGCTTTTCTTAGTTAATTCTGACAAATGAGACTGTAATTTCGTTTTCTAGGGTGGAAAGAGGCATTTCAGTCTAAGCACCCAACATTTATAATGGATTTAATCTGAGACCATGCCATGACAGACATTTATACTGGTTCATTTAAGAGACTGTTCATTGAGTGGCTGGGGGAAAAGAAAACCATGATGAGACCAGAAGAGGCTTCTAATAAGGGGAAGAAGAGGATGTGGGAGAACAAGCATCTGAAGTACTGGGAATACATATTACAGAAAATTGTAGAGGTATGTGCACATGTTTATAAATTTAAAAAGCACTGTTTATCAGATTATAACATGTTATAACCAGAACAGTGTTGATATCAAAGAAAATACTCCAATAAACAAAATATATTTTCAAAAAAATGCAGGTTCTTTACAAGTATTTTTCAAATACAATGAAGGATATTCACATACAATGAAGGATATTCACAAGCCACACCAATATTTTAAAAATTCTATTTATTCTCTGTGTTCACTTCTCTTAATCACCACAGTTGCTTGGTCCTTAGAAATACTCTCTACATCTCTTTTCAACAAACCTGCTGAATTTCCTTGACAGGGGCCACTATTCTTCTTGATTCTATAGTATGAATTCTTGAAGGAGGAGTCTGGCAAGGAAAGATCGTCCTCAGAGAATAGGCCGGGGGAAAAATTTAGAACAAAGCCAGAATCATTTTAGTAAGCCTGGGAAAGAGAAACCCTATATATTTAACAATTGTTCCTCTACCTCACAGCTTTGAAAACAAGTATAAGTTGGCTATGGGCCTCTGAAAAGTGGACATTCATAAGGTACAGTTGTGTATAAATGCTTCTCAAAGTAGTAAGGCTGTGCCCTCCATTTCAGGAAATTAGACTAATAAAGGGAAAGACCAATACATTTGACTATGCAATTAAAAATGTTTTTAATGTTCCACACATAAAATGTCAGTGTGAAGATAATTTGGGATTTTTGTTTGGGAAAAATATAAGAAAATATATTACTACATACTTACTCTAACTTATATAAGAGGTACAGGGAGACAGGAAATCAAAGAAAGCCTACCAGGGGAAATGCCATCCAGGTTGTCTTAAAGGATAAGTCCAAGAGGGGTGTGTGTGTGTGTGTGTGTGTGTGTGTGTGTGTGTGTGTGTGTTACAGAACAAATAAGGCATAATGAAAGTGGCATCGCTTATGATTCCATGGAGTATATATGAGTCTTTTGTACACTATATATATAAAAAAAGAGTCATATTTGTGTGGACCTGCTGTTGACCACAGAGAGGGAAGGGATGACAATCTTTGTGGCCTTATGGAACATACTCTGTGTGAGAGCCAACTCAATCACAGCAAGTCTCAATTCCTGTTATTGGACCAGACACAGCAAGTTTAGGCTTTAAATAATCTCCCAACTAAAATTCTTTGTCTTAATAGACAGAAATGCTGGCGCCCCTTTTATCTGGTGTTGGGCCCACAAGAAGGCTCATTTCTATTTCCTTTTCTTTTAGAGTGCTCCTCTCTGATTCCCCCAATCTGGTGTATTTTGCTGGAGCATCAGCTCAATGGGGGTCAGAGATCTGCTGAACATTTTCTCTTTGTGAATTTGCCACACTCCCTGAAAACAGGAACATTATTAAGACATGCTGAGCTTGAGCCCATGTGCTAATCAGCATGAGATAAAGTGAGCTATTTTATTTTGGTCTTGGGATATTTTTCAAAACCATTTTGCTTTATTCAGCATTGGGACTGTAAATCAAACATTGAATGATTATCACTCCCTTCATTACAAACTACATGTTGCTTTCTTTCTTATTATTTTTTTGTTGATGTTAGCAAAACAGATGGATTCATTAAAAGTTAGCTATAATCTCTTCAATTTCCCCTAAGAATTTATGCAATTGCAGCAAAGGAATATTACTAATAATTTGTCTCGAAAGAAAAAGGCTATCAAAACTATCAAAAATGAACCTGGATTTCAAAATTGCTGAACTGGAAGATTCTTAACAATGAATGATCCAGCGTAATTTTCTTCCCAACTTGAAGTGGTTGTTCAAAGACTGCTTGAAATCTTATTTTGTGGCAGGGATCTTACTCTTCACAAGAATTTGTTAATATCCTTTTTTTCTGTGTGCATATTTTAAATAATAAAATTCTTTAATTTTCTTGATAGGTTCATGGCAATTCCTCTATTATGACATGGTTCATAATCTGGTTAATAATATAATAATAATCTTACTGTTCCAACACTTATCAAGTGCTGTCTACTTCAAATACTGCTACTGTTGGCTACAACACATTGGACACCTTTTCTTCAATAGCTGCTTTGTTTGTTTCCAAACCTTAACCAATATTCCAAGGAGGTTTCAGTACTTTTATTTTACTGATAAGAAAAACTGAGGCTTAGAGAAAATTTAAATTAGTTGACTTTTTCCCTAACTCACAGACTAATTAGCAAAGCAAGTACTTTGAAACTACAAAATACATCTGCTTCTTTTTAGATGTACTGCCCACTATATATCAGGCACTATGCTAAATGCAGTAACCCTAAAAGGGTAGGTCTCCAGTACATTTGCTATTCTTGGAGTTATTGATTCAGCAGGGAGGATCATTCAGCAGTACACATGGCAGGGAGGACTTGATCCAGCTGCACTCTGACTTCTCAGTGGGTACTGCCAGGCCACAGCCCTGCTGTTAGCATTTCCTCCATAGAACTCAGAGTGGAAACACAGTAGAATGGCAAAATGTTACAGACCCCTCAAAACACATCCAAGACAATCTCTGAATACAGCATCTGTTCTCTTTTGACTGTATCTCATTTCTTGTCTTTTCAGAGGTTTGGGGTAGAGGAGGCCAGCATAAGTATATACCAAATTGGGTAGAGTTCTGGATTTGTTCCCAGATCCATGTCCCTCAGAGAGTTCACAAGGATAGGTGGACTGTGGGATGGACAGATTGGCTGCTGTCTTAATGTTCTAACTGGCTGACTCTCTGAACTGCCTGGAACCATTCTTCACCTGCATATTCTGTATAAGAAACCTGTGAATTGCACTTCCTTAAGTAAAGATAATAATGCCGGGTGTAGAGTATAGGGGGTGCTGTACGTGTGTGAGAGAGACAGAGTGCTCACAACAGTGAGGGTGAGAGACGGGGAGGGAGAGAGAGAAATTGGCCAACACTGATTAGCAATTTAAGATAATTTTTAAAAAAATTCAGCCCCACTGAACATTCAGATATTTTAAAGTCTCAGTTTTGAATCCATCAACCCTAAAAAGAAAATCATCAAAGAAAAAGATAATTTAAACTTGACAGAATCAAGTCACTTTATATTTGACAGAGATGATTTGGGCCAAGAGAATTAAGACATTAGTTCAGGGCTGTGCAAATAGCAACAGATTATCATTTTATCCTTTTTCTTTTTCCATGGCACCTTACCCTGTAGCATACAAGTTTATAGTTATAATTATTGCAATTTAAAAAGTTTATAACTTCCTAATGCCCGGAATAATTCTTCTTTCAAAATTCACCAACTATTTATCACCATCTCCTTTGCAGCAAGAGTCAAGAAAGAGCAGTGGAAAGGAAATAAATATTAGATTCAGAGAGAGCAGCTTAGGCCTGTGACTTCCTAGCAATATGACTTTGGGTAGAGAAGTAATTGAACTTCTCTAATTTTCAGTTGCATTATTAGTAGAGAGAGTAAAATTTACCTCCATAGATGTCTGAGGATTTAATTAAATAAAACGTGTGAAGCAGCCAGCCTAGTACTAGCACATTTGTTCCTGTCCCAGCCTACTAAGAACGGAAAATGTGCGTGAGTCCAGATCTACCTGCTGCGTACTTCCTTTTCTTCCATTTGCTTTCAAATTAAAACTCTGAAACATTTCCTAAGAATGGCTATTCTTAAAAGGACCAGAGTAGAAAATTCATCCCTCTAATATTGCTAATCTTCCCTGTCACCACTACAACTCGCCCCCTCTTGCTCCACCTGAAGAAATTGGTCTGGTCCATGCTGCTCCATCTCACATGAAATTAACAAGGCCAATGATAAGTTTTGGAAAATAATGAGAAAAAAATCATTGGTATATTCTGGGAATTTGATGATGAGTTATGTCTTAGATGGACTTTCATATGAATATTTTTAATGGTATGCTTTCATTTTCTTTGACTTTTGTAGAGACACTGGTGGAAGACGATGGGATGTAACCAGAGGTCACCATCTTTCATCCTGACTCCTGGCATTAGTTTGTACAGGGTATGAAAGAAAGATATAAATTTAAGGGTATTTTCCCCTTACACTTTAAATTTACCATGTACCTTATAAAAAAAATCCAAATCTTTTATTTATGTTGGAGCCCACTGCCATCTCCTGATGGTAATGTGCTTGCTTCATTCATTCATTTGCTGTAGCAAATACCTTACATTTTGTCCTCTTACTCTGTTTCTCTCCCATATATGTTATTTTTGCCCTTCTTCCCTCTCTCCTTTAACAAATGTTAATGATTATACTAGTATTGAGGGGGAAAGAGTTATTACTGAGACATCGCCAGCATTTATTTCAGTGGAGCTGGATTTTCCGGATGCCTGGTTCAGTATCAGTGGAGACAGAGAGGAGAGGCAGGGGTGTAAACATTTCCTAGAAAACAAGTACACGTTGGAGGTCTGAGGCAATGTGACTTTAGTACATTGCATAGGCTGAGGCAATGTGACTTTAGTACATTGCATGGGCTGAACAAAAACTGTACCCAGATATATAGTAGCACACGCACAATGACTGAGATGCTCGGCCTGGGCAGGGCCCCTGGTGCTAATGAGACACTCTGCAGGAAAGCCGGGCTTCACCAGCGACACAGGCAGATGTCAGTATCTACCTCCCGGGCATTGGAAGCTAGCACTAATTTTCAAATTTCCTTCCTGCCTGGCAAGGGAAACACTTTCTCAGACACATGATAAAACTGCAGCATGAGGTGTGATAACAAGGCTCTGGCAAATCCTATCTCAGAGAACCACTGTGCTCACTAGCTGTGCTGACTACGTGCCCTGAACACACACACATCACTCAAGAGAACTGCCTATCTCTCTACACAGAAGAAGATTTTTCATATGACAAGGCTCTCCCAAAAATAATTTGTTAAGCGATGTACAATAAAAGTTTCCGTGGTGCTTGAAGGTGAGGGGTTGGGGGATCGATTGGAGGCTGGAGCTAAACCCATCCAAATGTCTGCTTGCTTAATAATATTACAAACAGAACACTCAGAACTCTGAACGCCTAAGTCATTTTCTTCTAGTCATTACTCCATCTTTAAAATGTTCTTTATTGAATGTTTCAAACATATTTAAAAGAATATAGAAATGAACCCTCATGTACCCAGCTTAACAACAATCAAATTATGGCCAATCTTGTTCTATCTGCCCTTCTCACACTCACCTGATCCTCTACCCCATATTACAGTGGCCCTCAACCTTCCTAATGCTGCGAGCCTTTAATACAGTTCCTGTGGGTCATGACAGGAACAGCTGTCATATTAGATTGAAACAATCCTCGAATGATGTCATTTCATCTGAAATAATTCAGTATACATCTATTAAAATCTCTTTAAAAGCCTATGATACCTACAAAAATAAATAATTCCACATAATCATCAAATATACATTTAGTGCTCAATTTTCCTAATTGACTCTTTTACTTTTTTTTACCTTGTGTTTGAACAGATTCAACTAAGGTCACTACAATCGCAATTGACTACAGATATGCCTCCTGGTTTTCTTTTAACCTATGAGTTTTCCTTGCTGGGTTTTAAGTATTTTTTGAAGGATAAACTCCAGCCCTTTGTTCTAAAAGTTGTAAATCTGCCTTTAAAACTACTTGAGGCAACTTAAATGTCCAAATATGGGGAAATGATTAAATCAGTTATGGTGCATGAGTTTGGTTAAATACTGAGCCTGTTATAGTTGAAAGAATGCCCTCTTTGTGAAACTTAGGGGAAGTTATTTTTTTAGCTTCAATGTATCTTTGCAAAAGGACTCAAGGACTGAATTAAGTATATGCATCTCCTTTTATAGTGCTCAGTATACAGCACCAGAGCAGGAGTGTTTTGATATAATTTTAATATATATGATGTTTAAAAATTTTAAACAAGAATGTTATTTGCCCATTATGTCATGTTAAGTTGCAACTACATGTCTTTTTCCAGGGAAGAGAGTAGGTGCTGCCCCAGACATGATGAATCAGCTTTAGGTCCCCAAACAGATTTCCCTAAGAACAGATAGTCTGAAAGCCAGGTTTGTGGTGAGACAGCCTCGGTCAGTCGTTTCAAAGTCTCCCTTTTTCAAAGCAAGAGTTTGGCCTTACAAAAATAGTTTTTGTTTCAGTTTTTTTTTTAATGCACAGAAAATGCAGGATAAAAAGCATGGTCTGGTAGTTCTAATCAAACAAGAAGAGGAAAGAACAATTCTGTCCATCTTGGTAGGGGGTGAGTCTAAAATAGCAGGGAGACATGATCAAGAAGCCCAAATCAAAGGAAGAAGAATCAGAGGAAGTGTGTGGGAAGCACACAGGCCTTGATTTCTCCTTTCAGGCTGATCTTTTTTAAGGGGTGGATCTTTTTCACAGGTTGAAGAGGAAGCTTAAAGCATAAGGGTTGTTCCACTTTCGCCACTTGGAAAAATTTCACCTTTAAGTCAGGGCCACATCCAAAGTAACATAGGAGCCATGATATAAAACAGGTTGATGAAGATGGGTAGATATAAGAGCATAAAGCAGTACGTCTGTCTCTCTCCAAATCCTGCCTGTGCATTCCAGAGTCCCAATGTACCGGGGGCCCAGGGCATTGGAAGGGGGACTCTGAGAAGGCCGGTGAGCCAGCAGAAACCAGGCAAGGAAATAAAGAAAAATGTGGAGAATTTTTACCCATCACCATGATCCTACATAAGCCCTTTACTTGCTCTCGCCCACCACTGTCTCTTAAAAAACAAACAAAAAACCACACAAATTCTGTTTTGTAAAGCAGCAGCAGGTGGGAAAGAAATATGAAACACTGAGCATTTATCCAAAATAGGCTTAGTCATCCAAGGGACTATTTTACTCAACCCTGGGAGAGAGCTGAACTTTCCTGAATAAGTTGCAGACATGGAATGATTAAACTGAAAGAGACTAAGATATTAATTGTCAAGTATAATTTCTCCCATTACTTAGTATGATGAGAAGAATCAAGTTAGCTCTAGCAACTTAAAAAGCTCTATTCTTTTTGTACCCCTGAGTGTATCATGTAATTTGATTCTCCAGGGCACAATGTTAAGGGGAAAAGCAGAATTTCGAATTTTACGCAAAATGTGATTATAATCATGTAAAACAAACAAAGTTTTTGAGAATGGGAGAAAAGCCTGAGAGTTGTTTTACTCTAAAATGTAAATAGTGTTTATGTTTGCCTATGGGAGCCTAGGAGATTTTCTTCTATTCTTTGTTTTATCTAACATTAATACTTTGATTTCAAAATGACAAATAATATTTAACCTGGAGAACTGATCAAATTATATTCCATTTAATAAACAATGATCACTAAAATTTTATAGGCCCTGGGCTAGGCACTGTAGGAGACACAAAAATGGACGAGACATATTCCCAAAGCCAAAGAAACTCACAGCATGGTGTGAGAAACACGTGGGTAAAGGGCAAAGGAAATCCACCCTGATCAATATTGATTATGTCTTAGCTATAAGAAATTAAAATGTTCTTTCAATCTACTACAACCTACTCTGGATGAGTCATTTTGATGATGATGAAAAGGAAGAGTAAAACTATAATGGTTTTTTTTCTTCATTTAAAATTTAAACATATAATGGGCATGATCCATGCCTTCCCTAGTGGACACAGTTTGGTGTGCATGAGAGAACCTCCATCCATTTGTTGGGACACCTGAATTTCAGGTGAAACACTATTTCAGGTGAAACACTATTTCAGGGCTGACATCATAAAGCCATTTATGGGGTAAAAACTACTTTATAATGAAATCTTTTTTCCATTTCAATAACTTCCACATGCAATCAATATTGTATTGTTTTATGTAAAAATATGTACTATGACAAGTAGTAAGAAGAGTTAAACTTTATAGTTGAAAAGGACATTAGGAATTTATCTAGATTGGTAGTTCTCAAACTTCAGTGAGCATCAGAATCATCTGGATGGCTTGTTGAGCTCATGTGTCTGGGCCCCATCCTCACTTTCTAATTTAGCAGTCTGTGGGGTGAGGTTCACTAATCTACATTTCTCACAACTATGGCTGATGTTTCTGGGTCCTAGACTTGCACTTTAGGAACAGTTAATGTAGCGCAACTTCCTTTATAATGTAGGAATCCCTTTTTAAATAACCTTTGGTTTCTGATTAAATATTCAGAGGATGAGATGCTCAGTTTAGCACAGAAGCCAGTTTCTATAGTTTTAACTGGTGCCAAAATCTGTCTCCTTGAAACTTCTGTTTACCATATGTCTGTCCCCTCCTGCTCATGATAATTCTCTTCAGATCAGAGTTCCCTCTTCTCGACCATTTATTCCATATAACTCCTCTTTATCTACCTTGATATTTTCCCCTGTTGAAACTCCCAGTTATATAAACCTCTCTTAAAATGTAGGGCTGAGAACACAGCATTCTGGATGTTGATCCACTGGGAGTATCTCCCTCCAGAAACTGACATCATGTATCTACTAACGCAGAACTAGATTTCTTTACTTTGTTTAAAGCAACTGTGGTGAAAATGTCCTAGGTATGTGACCAAGAAGTGAGTTGTAGGATGCAGATACTAGAGAGAACATCCTGGCCCCAAGATAACTGCTGGTGCTTAGAATATGCCCCTCTCCCCCATAAGGAATGTTGAACAGATCTAGCAAACTCCCAACAATCCCTTTAAGCAGAGAGCAAATAGATTAAGAAAGCAAGCAGTGGGTTAACATGCCATCAGTGACTTCTTCTCATTTTCATAGTATAAAAGCTAGACAGACACTTATTGCAAGCACAGAGACCTACCTCATCTTGTTGCTTCCTTGTATGTAAGTTGCCACTGAATAAGTCCTTGACTATCTACCAACCTAGGATGGTCTGCCTCTTTCTTTGGCCTGGGTTTGCTCCCCCTGGCGGATGGTTCTGTGTTCTGGAGGGGAGTTTCCCAGCAGCAATCTCATTACATTATTGAGTCATACTGTATAAAAAAATCCACTAAACAACTGAGCTCTTTTTCTCATTCTGTTGGCCTTCCTCTTCTTATCCAATTTAAATATTGACCGTAACACAAGAATTTTGCTTTTATTCTGGCTAAATTTTATTAGTAGCTCATTATTTTAGTTGAATGAGTATAGGATGGTGGTTAAGAGCATGGCCTTTGAGGTCAGTCAGTTCTTGTTACAAATCATAGCTCTACCACTTAATAGCAATGTAGCCCTGGAAAGCTTAACATGTTCTAAACTGCGGTTTCCTCGGAGACATTATGGTGATAATAGCAGAAACTATTTTAGAGAGATCTTGAATGAATAATCTGAAATAATACATATAATTAGCACAAAGTTGGGTACATATTCATGCTTAGTAAATCTTAGCTTTTATTATTTTATTAAAAATAATCTAAAGTTCTCAGGTTTAAAAGAGAACAGAGAAAAATTATTTTTACATTATTAACCCTTATTAAAAATTTTTAAAAATAATTATAAATTTTGCTACAATGAGACTAAAGATTATAAATCTATCAATTCACCCCATGGAAATTACAGATTTAGCACAATTTTAATCAAAATGACAATATAATTTTTTTGAAATTCAACATAATTTCCATGAAAAATGTGAGAAAAGTGAGACTATAATAGAAAATATGTAAAGAAAAAGAAAAAAGGAAATCTAACTTAATCAGACATTAACTTATAAGTACTAGAACTTCAAAAACCTTGTGGTGCTGACGTAAGCACAGAAAGACGAGCCAACAGAAAAATGTGGAAAAGGGGAGAATACATCCAAACCATGTGTGAAAAGGTCAGCAGTCTTAAAGGAAAGAGTATGGGAAAGTTATTTAATAAGCAATATTAAAATAAAATGTAATGATACAAAAAACAAAAATGTCAGAGTCATGGCTCACACAGTATATAGTATGCCACAGAAGAAACCCAAAGAAACACATTGCCATGACTAATATGTAAAAGTTGAAATCTTTTACAAGGTGTAAAATGTTGTAATTAAATTCTTTATATAACATAATTGGTTCAAAAAAATACTTGTACTGATAATGTCAGACAAATTAACATTTATTAAAAAAAAGTCATTCAAATTCAGATGGTAAACCTCAAAGTCCTAAAACACAAGTAAATAAATGACAAACACAATAATGATATATCCATGTGATATTATGGAAATATCAGTAATATGATATTACTGAAACATCAATAAGTAGACAGGGTAAAGACTATCCTCAGTAGAACTTGGACATACCTTTGATCCCCTTTTAAAGTAACTAATAAATGAAAAAATATTGCGCTCTTTCTTTTCTGGTAAAAAATTTAAGGACTTTTTTTTTTTTTCTAGTGATTTTATAAATTGGTATAGCTCTTTTTGAAAGCAATATATTAAGAATAATAAAAATGTATATGCTCTTTGATCTATAGTAATTTTACAATCTAGAATATCTCCTAATGATATGATTAAGGAGAAACAGAGATATATGTGCAAAACAGCTATTTATGATTTCAAAAGACTGAAAATAACAAATGTCCAAGAATAAAAGAATAAAGTTCAATAAAATTAACCCATGGAAATATTTTGCAGGCATTAAAATTGTAATTATTAAGAATATAGATAAATATTTAAAATACCATAATTAATAAAAACAGCAATACATTCACACATTTGCATTTTACATGCTACATGGATTAATTAAAGTGCATCTACTTGATACATCTTTAATGTAACAGAGTAAATGCACATACATGCAAATTGTAAAATGCAAAAAGTACTAATAATAGTATCATGTTTAATTTTTAAATTATATTTATTAAGCACTATTCTTTAAAAGTTTTATATTCTATTTCCAATAAATTAAGCGATTTTTGAATTCTAGTTCTGCCACAAAATTTAATTACCCCTTTTGACTTCCTGCCTGAAAATTTGAGAAGCATATGCAATGCCTTTGTCCAAGTCAGCAATGCACAACCTGGGAGCATCAAGATTCCTTGCCCATGGTCTGCCTTGTACTCATCCAGCAAATGTTTCCTGTGCTGATACTCTGGCTCTATTATAGGTAAATATGAATACAGTATTGTCTCTGTCCTGGTGGTCTAGTGGGGAAGACAGACATATAGGAGTATAAAGCGAGCATTAATTATAATGTAGCAGGTACAGTACCGTAGTTATGCTATGATATTTGAGAAGCACCAAGGTGGTATTCAACTCCACACAGAGGGTAATAAAAGATACTGGATATGAGTTCTACAGGACTAGTAGAGGTAGCGAGGCAAGAAGGATAAGTGGTTGGAGGAAAGACATTGTGTAGAGACAGTAGGCATGAAGGTAAGGAATAGTGTGGTAAAGAAAAAGTTGGCAGGGTGTAAAAAGCAAGGACTTCAGGTTCACATTTAAGTTCTGGATCCACCACCCGTTAGCTGGGTAATTTAGACCATTTCTTTGTGTATAAAATGTAAATGGTTCCACCGACCTTGCAGATTGATATAAGGATTAAATAAGATATGTGAGGAGGCACTATAAGGCCTGACATTGGACAGGCCATCTATAAATGGAGGTTACTAAGGCTGTTTCAAAGGTTTTGACGTTGCTGGAACAAAAAGTATAAAGCAGGGTGGGGTGGGAGCTAAGTGGCAATCAGATCATGGGGGGCTTCCATATAAGCCTAAAAAGGCTGGACTCAGCCCATAAATCATCGAAGCCTCTGAAGGTTTCTAATCAAGAGAACAACTTGGTCAGGGTTGCTTTTTAGATAGATAACTCTAAAGGTCTATCTAAAGGTCGTTTTATTAGACCTATTAGAGCAACAGCTTGGAGGTCAGTTGCTTTAATAGGTCCATCCCTATCCAAGTTAGTAAAGGCCTTGGATAGGAACTGAAATGAAGCAATGCTAGAGAAATATTTATCAGATTAAGAAAAGGTAGGGCTTTGTGGTTATATAGAGGTGGAAGAAAAAGGAGAGGGTGAGGTGTCACACATAACCAACCTTCAAGTATTGGTGGCTGAGTGGATGGGAGCAATGCAACTAAGATTATAAATGAAAAGGGGAGCAGATTGAGGGAACACAATGAGTTATTGGAAACATATTCCAGGCACTATGCTGAGTTCTGAGGTTATAAAAATAAATAAGACATGGTTCCTATCTGTCAAGAATTCATGTGCTGGTGGAGAAAACAAAAATAAATATACAAATAAAATATGCTTTGGTTATTTAAAATCATTTACCTGGATTCTTAAGAAAAAAAACCATTTACTATCTGATCGCAAGGAAATAGACATATTCCAGTTAGGACTCTTCAAAGATATTAATGTCATGAAAGACAAAAGAATTAGGAGACAGTTCAATATTAAAGTACTGCTCAAGAAACATGACAACTAAAAGCAGTGTGTGATTATTGAATGGACAGCAATTCCCTCCCCACTGCAGGGTAACAGTTAAGAGGACATTACTATGTTGACTGAGAAATCTGGGTATGAACCATAAATAAAATAATACTAATATCACTGTTAAATGTCTTAGGTGCACCAATGCTTACTGTGGTTATGTAGAAGAGTTTTGCAGACAAAGGTACTGAAATACATAAATAATTGGGGTAATATGCCATGAGCCCTTACAAATACTGATTTATTTCATATATAGTAGAACCTCTGTAGTTGACCTACATTGACCACCTCATTAAGTTGACCTAATTTTCATAGACCAGACATGCTTGCACATATCAATACAGTATGCCTCGTTCCCTGTGTAGACCACCTCTGTGTATATGTCAACCACCTCTGTATGTGGACCAGGTTGTTACAGTCCCTTGGGTATCAACTTAGCTCTACTTAGTTCTTAGGCATACAGGTAAAAGGATTGTATTTATGAGTGTTGCAAAGTGTTCGATTTGGTGATTTTAGATGAAGGGTATTTTTGACTGATTACTCTCTCAACTAATGTACAGATTTGCATTTTTTCAAAATAAAAAGTTGGAAAAATATATTGTGGTACATGTTATCCTACAGGTGGGTTCAACATGCTCTTAGACCAGTAACAAGTATAGATGGAAACATGAGAAGGATGACACAAAGTTTTTTAGCTAATAGGGGCAGGCTAAAAGCTGTAATTGAAAAGAGATTAGCTAAAAAAACTTCATGTTTTTTATGTTCTTCATGTTTTCATTTTTCTACGTAGAATATTGTGTGCAAACCATCATTTCAGAGGAGTTCTGGCTGTGATGGTTAGTTGAGCCGCATTCTGATGTATGGTGAAATAGATACTGTTCATGTCATAACTACAGCACAATTACCAGAACAGATACAGTGTTCTCCAATGGGAAGACTGAATCCATGATAATGAATATAGCTAGACACATTATTGGGACAAGTTCATAAAACTAAAGACAAATCCTCAGTCTCTTGCAGAAAAGTTCATCTATTTTCAAAGTGTATCTCTAACAGCATTTTACATTCTTAAATCTTGTCTATTGAATAGATTTTCCCATCCCCCATTCATGCTGAAAACAATTCTAGCAACTTCTATTTATGGAAGTTTCCTATATTCTAAGTAATATGGCCAATAATTTGCATATATGATATTCACTTGTCAAAAAATATTAAGTGAATACCTTGTACCAGGCACTATTCAAGGCACTAGAGATACAGCAGAGAGCAAAATATATAAATTCCTAGGTGGCACCTGTGGCTCAGTGGGTAGGGTGCGGGCCCCATATACCCAGGGTGGGGGTTCCAACCCGGCCCCACCCAAACTGCAAAAAACCAAAAAACCCAACAACATATAAATTCTTGCCTCTTGAAGCTGATCACATCTTAATAACCCTACTGAAACTTCACTCATGATCTCATTCAATTGTCACAGTAACCCTGAAAGGGAGATTTGAAGAGTTCTCAAACCTTGCCTAGGACACACATTATAGCAGAATTTCAACCATGCTCTTCCAAGTTCCAGTTTACACGCTTCTATATCACTCCTTCTTTCCAATAATTCAGCTTCACCAGAATTTCAGAAAATTACAAAATGTTGTGGTTAAACAGGGAGTTGATCAGGAATAAAGAAACAGCTCTCATAAAACTCAAACAGGATACACACTCTGTCCAATAATATGAAAGACAATCTGGGACACAGTAAAACGTTGTTTCTTGTACCTATTAATAAAAATAAGTACAGAATATTCAAATTCTCCTGGGCATGGAAGGCATTGCCTCAAACTCCACATGTCCTTTCTCTCTTTATACAGTTGGAGTTTTTTCTGGCACTGTGCTGTTAGTATTCTTACCACTTTGCTATGCTAAGGAGTTTTGAATCAGCAGTGGGTGAATTAGGCCCAGCCAGTGTTCCAGATTTAAGTTTTAATTTGTTAAAGAAGTACACCATTCTCTGTAGTGATTTCAGCAACAAAAGTTTAGATATTGAAAAAGACAACCCAAATAAATTCCTGCAGCAACTTGATCTTTGACAAAGTAGGGAAGTGGGACAAGTTTGAGAGCAGCTTAATGAAAACAACAATAACACCAGAGAATGAAAATTTAAAGTGCTAATACCAGCAATTAGGAGTAATGACTAGTTTATTAGGCTTTCATTTGAACGACACTACTTCTGCTTCAACACAAAGCACATCGCTCACACCTCACGCAAAGGAGGCAGAATACACTCTGAGGAATGTGGGGGCTTCCATAAAGCAAGAGTACACAGTTCTACCCGTGGTTCTCAGACTTGGCACAGCATCTCCAGAGATACTCCAGGGACTGGCTGCAGCACCACCTTCCAGAGAGGACATGGTGCAGCCTCAGCAGACTTTTACCCGGAGGCAGCAGAAACATCTCATGTCATAGTATGAATCTCTGCCAGGTGAACATGTGACACAAGTCCTCAAAGAGGAGACCAGCAAACTGTAGCTCTGAGAACCACAAAGAACCTGTGCTGTCATTCGTTTCTAAGCTTTCTGGCAGGTGGGATCTCACAATTATTATTATTATTTTTTTTTTTTTGAGACAGAGCCTCAAGCTGTCACCCTGGGTAGAGTGCTGTGGCATCACAGCTCACAGCAACCTCCAACTCCTGGGCTCAAGTGATTCTCCTGCCTCCGCCTCCCAAGTAGCTGAGACTACAGACGTCCACCACAACGCCTGGCTATTTTTTGGTGTATGTGGCTGGTGCCTTAGCTGCTTTAATTACAAATTAAAGTCCAAGGAAAATTTTCTTAAGGAAGCAAATCTAGTAAGCGGGAGAGAAGGGACATCTATTACTTCTCAAATGCATGAAATTTGCACGAATGATGTTCTTCACAGGGAAATAATTATGTGAAAGTTATTGGGGCTTACAGTATCTGGATGATTGCTACTGTACACCACACAGTGTGCATGTGCACAAATACAAATCTGTATCTCAGGAAATTGTATTCAAGAGGTATTGGTTGAGCATCTACTTTACACTGGGCATTATGCAGGAAAGTGGGCATAAAATGTTGACTCGCACAAGTATGTTTCTGATCCTTATAAAACCTATAATCCAGAGAGGAATACCTTGAGCAGTAAATGGGCCAGAGTGCGTGATAAGCCCTCTGAGAAGGGAAACATAGGTACAGTGGGAATCATGGAAAGGCTGTCTTGTTGGACCCAGGGTCAGGAAAGATTTAGTAGAGCAAGTGAAATGTATACTGAGTTTTGGGCAAGGGAGAGGAATTAGATGACAAGAAAGCAAAGAGAGGGGTTCAGACAATGGCTACAACATAGGTAAAGGATTTGAGAGAGGAGATGGCAAACAGGAAGCCCGGGCAGGTCAGTATGACTGGATTTTAAGCTGGAAGGTCATAAAGGGAAACCTGGAATGCTATGCAGAAGCAAGATCAGAGAGGACCGCAGAGCAAAGGCCTTCTGGGAGTCTATATTTTCTAAAGAACTTTTAATTGTATAAACATTAATAGTGCAGAAACAGAATTTGCTAAAACTTTTTAAAGGGTATGGATTCCAACTGTGGAGAGTCTAAAGCCTTAACCAGCGATACTAAATTCTGGATTCTCTCCTGGGCTATTCTATTCTCTTGCTGCAGGTCAGGAAGGGTTTACAACCAAAGCAATGTGGCCAGTCTCAGAGGCTTCAAATTATAAGGTGAGTGGTTCTCAGCCCTGGCTGCAAATCAAGATCACAGGGGGAGTTTTAAAATAAACTGATGTCAAGGCCTCTCCCTGAGATTCTGATTTAATAGGTCTATATTGGGATTGGACATTAGTATTTAAAAAAGCAGGGATGTAAATGGTAAAGGCAAGAAAGAATCCAAACTACTCCCTACTCTCAGAGCTGCTGCATCTTCTCAGGTAGACTATGAGCTGCTTACACCCTAATTGGGAACTAGAGCACCTGCTTTCGTCTTCTTATCAGTGGCGAGGCACAGAATAGATTCTTAATAAAAATCAGGAAAATTGATTAACAATAACCATGGGAGAGAAGGGAAGGCCAAGTATTATATAATCTGTGTTTAATGTCAGTTCCAGTTGTTAAGGGTCTACCATGTACGTGTTTGCACTTCTGTTGTCTCTAGTACTTAGCATGGTATGTTACAATGTAGGTGCTTTATATACACACATGTAAATTGATGAGTAAATCTCTATTGTAGAGATAAAGAGAATGAAACTAAACTTCTTTGCTAGGGGGCAGGAGGTTATACAATTATGTGATTTAAAACAAAAGGCTAACTCTTCTCAGTACGCCACCCTGTGTGGTGCTCATAAGATTTGCCCGAGGGTACTCTATGGACAGCCCCTCTGGAAATCTTGTCAGAGCTGTGGAAAGTTTCTGACTTAAAACAGTTTGAGTACATAGAACCTTATCCTTTCCTGCATAATGCCCAGCACACAGTAAATGCTCACCAATATCTCTTGAATATACTTTCCCGGGATACAGATTTTTATCTGTGAACATACACACTGTGTGTGTGGTGTACAGTAGAAATTTGTCACCTCCACTGACCATCCTACTTTTCAAAAATGTGTATTCATTACAGACATTTTATAGTAAGTCAGACCCTATCTGTTACGCAGCTTACTTTTTCCCACTGACCCACGAGCCTCTGCAGGGGAGACACAGGTTGCAGCCCAGCTGACACACGCAAAACCCTAGGAGGGAATTTGTTGATGGGATAGAGCTGTGCAAAAATATGATGTGGGGTGTGGGGTGCAATTCTGTGGTGGGAAATGGGGGGAGGAGCTTGTTATGGAGGTCAAGGTGTCCAGTCTCAGAGGGTCATTGTGCACCTCGCCTTTTATGCTCTTATCAGGCATTAAAAGAAATGTTGATCACATGGGGGTGGGGGTGTGGGGAAGGTGCCAGACAGACAAATGCTTAGAACACCTGGAACTTTCTGTCACCTTCTTTTCTTCTTTCTTACTTGGTTCAACCAGTGAGAACTGTAGTTGCAGCTTCCTTTTTCCTTGTGAATTTGCATGTTTGTGGGTTGGTTATTTTTAACCCTTAACCTACAGGCTACCCTGGGTGTGGAAAGAGCAGTCGTAGCTGGGAAGTGAGGTATAGTGCATTTGATAAGATCTCCTGAGTCTCTATATATTAATTCTATACTGGCATACATACATAAAACTTACCTTTTGTCTATATCTTAAGTAACATACTTTATAGATTTCAATAAATGAAAATATTATATTTATTGGACAAAGTTTGAAGTGCCATAGCCTATATTTAAAAAGAATTTTAGAAGCCAGAACTTAAACTTTTTATATCATTCCCTCTTTTTTCTACATCAAAAATAAACAAAGAAGAGGCATTCATTTCACTTTGTCTTTCTTTGATGAGTATGTGCCTTCTTTAATTCATGGCAAATTATCGTAAACAGGTTTATAAATTAAAGACCAAAAAACTATGTTGCCATTATCTATGAATATCAAATTATGAATAAAATGGTCATATTCCAGGCCATGATTTCCAAAGATTTCTAACTTGGAGTATTTCCTTAGGTTTTTATGCTGTCATTTTAGAAACAGAGCCTTTTCCAATATCCAAACACTACTTTCTCATACTCCTGTCTTTTTTTTTTTTTTTTTTGTACGCCTAATACAATAACACCATATGAAAGTGTCCTCCTCTTTTCTCTAAAATATTAATATGAATACCCCTCATGGAGGCTTTACCAAAATTCGATATGCTTTCTGATGAAGACAAAACAAAACACACAAACCCACAATAAAATACATAGCTTCCTAGAGGAAAGCTGGATTTTAATCAAGAATTTCCAGAGGCTACAGAATGTTTTACTTAAAAGTACTTCAAAGCAAAATGCTCAGAAGTCTTTTCTTTTGTTTTTTATCCGCATGTACAATTACATGCAATTTCTTAAATTCCTGCAGACTTTATTCCTTATGAATGAAGAAGACTTAGGAAAGGGAGGGGCCTTGAACTCATCTCCTTTCACCTGCAGTTGCTTATGACCTGTGCTTTTAAATGAGTTCAGTAGGTGCAGGTGGTGAGAAAAGGGTTGCTCCTGAAATGGACTCTAAACAAGGCTCAGCCACGGGCTCTACATGGCCAGCCCATTGTACACATCTGTCACTTCCGTCATAGGATGTACATCCTTTGGGTATAACAACATTTGAAGTAAATCTATTTGCAGGTAGCATAAGAACTTATGAAAGGAGGAGAATAAAGTTTAACTTTGGTGAAATGTGAAGTAATTTTTTTGTGGCTGGTCTTGTGGTTTCCACACTGAACTTGACTCTTCATTGGAAGTCCAGAACTTCAGTATATTTTCTGAAAATTTTTTCTATAATAGAGTTGCATAAAAAAGAGGCTTGCTTTTGACCTTAAGTTAGGGTTTCAATAGGAAGAAAAAAAATTAGGGAAATTATCCTGTGTTAACTATCTGTTATGTTACTTAACAATTATCTTCTTTTAAAGATATGCACTTAAAATGCAATGTCTTTTAAAAGTTTAAATAATTCTCTTTAGGTCTATTTGAAACCTATGGATATACTTTGATTTAGAAAGAAGTAAGAGTAAGTCTATGTGGTTCTGGTTTCAGAATAGATATATGACAGGTGATAAGAGCTTTTGTTTTTTGTCCTCAGAACTTTTTCTATGGGAAAATCACCTTTCTCATATTATTTAATAAATATGCCCCCAGTGATTTGCATACAGCTCAGGCCTGGAGACAATGCTCTCTCTATTCCTGGCTCAGTGACTGGCCCAAGGTTGATAAGCTCATGACAGGAGCTGTCAAGAAAACCCACCTTAGATTTGCAGCTCTGAAAATGACTTTGGAGATGCCATCATCTATTCACTAGGGCCTATGATTTTTAAGCTTACTTAAAGTTTTCTTTTTGTCACCTGCAACTCCAAAGAATCCTGATATACACTGAGAGAAGTTAGGGTGCTGGTATTTCTTTTCTAATCAAATATCGTCATATTTTTGACACATGCAAACTTGCCCTGTTCATGCTTCTTTTGATATATAATTGACAGAAACTTAAATGGCCTTAGATTGAGCATGCTACATAATTTTTACACAGTTTGATATTATAATGAATTTGAACTGATTTACACAGAATGATATTATAATGAATTTTAAGAGAGTATCTTTATTTAATCTCAGATTACTTTTTATAAATGATTCCATATAAAGTGAATAACGAGTACCACAAAAAAAATCTACATGATAATATATGCATCTGTTACTTTAATTTTGAGGTTGCAGTTACTAAAGTTGTGAATGGCATGAATGAAAATTCGTTACCCAAAACAATCCAACTAACTTAAACCAAGACGTCTTTACCTATCCGACTATGGTATTGGCTACACTGATTTTCTTCAAGGTATTCTAATAGATTTGAATTGAAATATATTTCATGTTTAACTCACTAGGAATCACTAAAAAGCAGAATTAAAGGTTTTCATTGCAGGAGTTCCCAGAATCTTATTTATGTTAACATGTCTTGCAAATCTACAAAAGGAAACTAGAGTATTCTGCCTTTCTCAAGTTTACTTAGTGATAGAACCATTTGCCACTCAGCATTTTCAGAGATACAATCTGCAAAATTCTCTTCCTTTTTTTTTTTTTTATTAAATCATAGCTGTGTACATTAATGTGATCATGGGGCACCATACACTAGTTTCATAGACCGTTTGACACATTTTCATCACACTGGTTAACACAGCCTTCCTGGCATTTCCTTAGTTATTGTGTTAAGACATTTACATTCCACATTTACTAAATTTCACATATACCCT
>CAUYPK010138311.1:0-10619 GCA_963574355.1 Loris lydekkerianus
AGCACAATAACTAAGAAAATGCCAGGAAGGCTATGTTAACCAGAGTGATGAAAATGTGTCAAACAGTCTATGAAACTAGTGTATGGTGCCCCATGATCACATTAATGTACACAGCTATGATTTAATAAAAAAAAAAAAAAAGAAAAAAAAAAAAAAGAATTTTGCTTGCGAGGCAATCATTTTACATTTAGAAACACACTAAATACATAAATACAGCAGCACAGTTTACGGACAAGATAGGTGTCTGAGAAGGAATTCAGGTAGGATTGGTATGTAAGTTGGGCCCCTAATGAAATTCCTCATGAATAGTGGGCATAGAGTAATAATGATTATAACAGTACTATAATGACTTGTGTAGTAATAATAATACAGTGTAATATTGTAACAATAATAAACTCTTGTACTGTAAGAGGTCACAGAAACTGTTGTGCTTTTTCTTTTATTTTTATTTATTTATTTTTTATTGTTGGGGATTCATTGAAGGTACAATAAGCCAGGTTACACTGATTGCATTTGTTAGGTAAAGTCCCTCTTACAATCATATCTTGCCCCCAGAAGGTGTATGTTAAGCTTATAGACCTTCTAACCAAGTCAACAGCAACCTTTTCATCTCAATCATTCATACACTATGCTGCTTAGTAATAACTGATGCCTCCACTGGAGCAAGCCTTTCACACTTCCCATAATTCTCACTTTATAGATGTTCTGATAGTAATGGTCAAAATATAATCATACCACTTAATGGTATAGATACATCCTGAGAAATGCATTTGTCTTTTTGTGAATGTCATAGAGTGCACTTCCACAAACCTAGATGGTACTACAACACACCTGGCCCACAAGGTATAGCCTAGTGCTCCTGAGTACAAGCCTGCCCTGCGTGCAACTGTAACACAATGTAACACCACATAAGCATTTGTGTGTGCAAACATATCCAAAACATAGAAAAGGTAAAGTAAAAACATGGTATGAAATATTAAAAAATGATACACTTGCATAGAGCACTTACAGGAGCTTTACTTAAAAGGCACTTATAAATGCCATTCAGGTAAGTGAATGGCGCTCGCAGGACTGGAAATGGCTCTGGGAGAGTCATTGAGTGTGGAGTGAACTTGAAGGCCTCAGACATCACTGCACACTACTGCAGACGTCAGAAACACTGCACACCTGGGCTACATTACATTAATTTTTAAAAATCTTTCTTCAGTATAAATTAACCTTAGATTTCTGTAACATTTCTACTTTATAATTTTTAATTTTTTTTAACTTATTGACACTTTTATACTAATGTTTAGCTTAAAATATAAGCACATTGTACAGCTACACAAAATATTTTCCTTATATACTTACCTATAAGATTTTTCTATTAAAAAATATTTTTTTACTTTTTAAACATTTTGTTAAAAATTAAGACACGAACATATACATTAGCCCAGGCCTACTCAGGCTGAGGATTATAGCTATCACTGTCGTCCACCCCCACATTCTATCCCACTGCAAGGAGTTCAGAGGCAACACCAGGTATGGAACTGTCATTGCCTATGATACTAGTGCTTTCTGGAACACTCCTGAAGGACCTTGCTGAGGATATTTTATATACAGTTAACTTGCTTTTCTTATAATTAGAAGGACACTCTAAAATAACAAAAAAAAACTATGGTATAGAAAATACATAATCCAGTAACGTAGTTATTTATCATCCATATCAAGTATTAATGTACCAGACATAATTGTCTAGTTAGTCTAGCAGCTAGACTTTGATATGTCTGGTAGTATGTTGGTTTGTTTATACCACAAACACATAATATGTTGAGCTCTGATGTTATGAGGGCTATAACATCATTAGGTAATAAAAATGTTTCAGCTCCATTATAATCTTATGGGATCACTGCCCATTACTGGCAAAAATGTTATGATGTCCATTACTGTATTAATAGTAGTACTACTATGCTTTACATTTCTTTGAACTAGTATGAAAATAGAAACATGACCTCATTTTATATATTTAGATATACCCTGCTTATTTCAGAAAATATTTGAAATACCTTACAGGGTAAAAAAAAATAATAACCCAGACACATAACCTTTAGTAGTAGGAGTGAATACATTAAGAAAAGTAAGCGTTCATTTTATGAGATATTGCTCAGAAATGGGGCTAACTTCTCACAATAAGCACATAAAAATATTAGCCCATTGAAGGAGTCTGGGATTGGACTGTCCCTACACTCTCACGACCAGTTAAGTCCTTGGCACATGAGGGCCCAAATACTCGCTGGTGGGATACAGAAACATTAACACAACTTTTTGAACATAGTTCATTTGTATATACAGGAATTATTGTCCATACACAAATTCTGTTTTGTGATTCTATTAATAACAAGCGGACTCCCCACAGGACAAGTTGTCTTCACTGTCCTTCTCACCATCAACATCATCATCCCAAGTTCCAGGTGTGGAGGCTGGGAAGTCATTGCCAGCTTTCGCTGAGACTCCAGTTGTGAGCGCCTCAAACTGCTGCCCTGGAGTAACTGTGTACAAGGTGGACAAGGTGGAGGGGGGGGGAGGGGGAGAGAGCTTCATTCTTGAGACTAATGCCTTCACCCCTCAAGTTCACAGGATTACAGGAGTGTTATTCTAGCAGCCATGTTTGTCACACGTGACCTCGCCACCCTCATCAGCGTTTATCGGACCAGAGGGGAGACAACAAGTTTCTCTCCCTTAGACAGAGGAATTGCAAGCAAGGTCTACTTGCTGGACACGTCTTGGTAAATTCAGAAGCCGAGGGAAGCTATTTTCTACCTTGTGAACGGGGAAAGAGTAAAGAATGAAGCAGAGGGAAGCTCGAGTAAACTGGGAGTCCAGCCCATGTTCACTTGCCGAGTCCCTTTCTTTTCTGAGGAGCTGCTTTGAGCCCCCCACCTCCCAGAGTTATGCGCTTCCTTTTTTCTAACAAACCTTCCCTTTCTGGGCTCGCAAAGCTTTGTGCTACTCATGACCAGGACTCCTTTCTGACAGAGCTGAGGAATCCAGGGCTCCATTCCAACACAGCAGTTCCGGGAAGGGCACAGCACTGCCCTCTGGCACCAGGGGCCACCGCTGCCTGGTCAGGCACCTGCAGAAGAAGGGGAAGGGACAGCAGGAAAGGAACTCTGACTGCTTCTGTAGTGCCCTGAGGCCAGCTCTGCCCATGTACAGGAGTAAAATTTAATTTTAAAATGAGAATTCTAGACCTGAAACAATCATTACAAAATGTTAAGATTTGTTAAATCTGGGTGGCCTGAACACAGTGTTTTTTATGATGTTCTCTGTACTTTCAAAATATTTAATTTTTTAGAAAGCGGGAATTATCTGATACTGAGGTTATGTTGACTGTGCCTCGAGTAAAACAGAAAATAATTTAATGGGAAGCAAAATAGAACCTATAATTCATTTTTCATAATCTCGTGGATATAAATGTGAGTGCCATTCCATGACAAGTTTTAGGAAAGTAGATTTTAATCACACTGTGTTGGCTTGTTTGTTTACATGAACATATTAACAGTTAGGATGTAAGTTTCTCCAGCACACGTAGGGTACAGGACCTGAAGACTGATAGTGACTGGAGGCCAGACCACAGCGATCCACCACGGGGGAGTTGAAACACTGGGTGAGGATGCTGTGTGGGTAAAAACCCTTGGATAGGAAGGATTAAGAAACTTCAACAGAAACTGGACCTTGAAGCATGATCAAAACCTGGCTCTGACATGGAGGAAGCTGTGAGGATGGGAGGCGCACACTGCACCCCTGGGGTTCAGTCAGGGAAGGTGTAGTGCTGGAATCGGTGTGGAAGAAAAGCGGGAAGACCAGCCCTGGGTCAACAACAGCAGGCGAACTTCACCCTCCCGCTGGCCAGGCACCAAGCAGAGCACAGCTCCCTGGGAGGGACAGGCAAGAGTTTCCACAAGGGAAATCAGCTGTGAGCCAGGGCAGGCTGGTCAGGCCAGGCCGCGGGGTCAGAAGGCCAAGCTCTCCATGGCAACCACAATGCAGAGGAGGGCCACGGCTTACTTGCATTTACCACTGGGGACAAAGGATTTTTATTGCTTTTAACAAAATTCTCAGACTGCACTGACAATTTCTATTGTTTTCTAAAAATTCATTTTTCTAGATATTAGGCCCTACCATCCCCATGTTTTCTAAAGCACTGAAAATCTTCAGAAGTTTTATTCCTCTTAAAAGTTATAAAACTGATAACATATTCAATGTATAAAAAATTCAATCGAGAAATGGGAAGGAAAGTAAAAATTTCCCAGTAACTCTAACTTACAGAAATAACAACTCTCTCTGTGTGTCTATACGTGTATTCTTCTAAGTATCTCTCTATGCACATATGGTTTTTAATATTTTTTTATTTTTTAATTGTGATAAAATCTACACCACATAATATTTACCATCTTAAGCATTTTTAAACACACAGTTCAGTGGTGTTAAAAACATTTGTATTGCTGTACCTCTGGTCTCCAGAACTCTCACACAATTGAAACTTTATACATATTAAACAATAATTCCCCCTTCCTCCCTCTCCTCAGCCACTAACAGCCACCACTCCACTTTCCTTCTCTATGGGTTTGATTCCTCTAGGCATCTCATGTAAGTGGAATCATGCAATATCTGTCCATTTGTAACTTTCTCATTTTAGTTAATATAATGTCCTCAAAGTTCATCAATGTTGTAGATTGTATCAGAATTTCCCTGCTTTAAGGCTGAGCCATATTTCATTGGATGATACGCCACATTTTGCTCATCATTCATCCACTGATGGACACTTGAATTGTTTCCACCTTTCGTCTATTATGAATAATGCAGCTTTGAACATTGGTGTACAGATATTGTATTGGCTTTTCAATATGTGAACTATACACAGTTTATAAAAATGACTGGATATTATTTATTTATTTTCTAAACTGCATTTTATTTATTTATTTATTTAGAGATCTGAAGTGATTTTACTTTTATTCCCTTCACTTTAAGCCAATCATGAGATTTCACAGTGATTTCTGGGTGGGGGCAGAAGGGAGGTGGTGTTAATCATCATCAGGGCAGTGGCCCAGTTGGCCTGAGGTGTACAGGCAGGGCAGGCCCTCACTGGGGCAGTTGGAGGAGCACAGACTGACCCGCTGGCAGGTAGGTGATGTTCCGAGAACGCGACAGCTGGAATGCAATGTCCTCTGCAGCCTCCAGCTTGCGAAGCTTGATCAGGCCATCACCTGCTGAGTTGGCAATCAGCTCTGCTGCCTTGGAGTCACCTTCGGCAGAGATGATGGCTGCCTTTTTCTGCTTCAGCCTTTTCCACCACAAATCTGGCCCTCTCTGCTTCCTGCTGAGCCACCTGTTTGGCTTCCACCACTTCTGTGAACTCCTTCCCGAAGGTCAGATGTGTCAAGGAAACATCATCCAGGATGAGCCCAAAGGTTGCTGCTCTCTCCATAAGGTCATCACTCACCTGACTGGAAACGAGCTCTCTCTGGGTGATTACCTCTCCAGCATCAAAGCGAGCCACCACCAACTTGAGGATCTCTGTAGTAACAGATGGCAGCACACGCTCATCATAGTCCTCTCCAATGCTGGTGAAGATTCAAGGAAGCTGGCTCGCCACAGGCCGGAAGAGGATGCACAGCGTGATGTTGACATTCTGTCAATCTTCCCTACCAGTGATGACTGGCACGTTATATGGTCAAGAGCAGCAGTCAAAGATAATTGGTTTCTGTACCCATGGGATGAGAAAGTGAGTCCCTTCCCCTACCACAATATCCTGCACGCCACGAAATCGGTCAAAGATGACAGCTCTGTGTCCAGCATCCACATTATACAAAGCAGAGTTCACCACGCCTCCTGCAACGGCTAAGGCCAGGCCAAACTTGCCTTGCCGATGGACTCAAACACTTTGGCAGCCATGTTTCCTTCTGTTGGACCCACTCACACCTGCTTCCACTCTGACCTCCACATGAATTCTTCAGCCCTAAACTGCATTTTAAATTCAACAATTTGTCCTTGACAGTCTTCGAAGTCAAGAAATAGAGATCTATGGGATCCTTTCTTCTTAATTTGTTATCATAAAATATTTTAAATATGCACAAGACTTGAAGAATTAGGACAATGATCACCTTTATGTCTACCACCTAGACAATCCAGTTCTTTACATTTTGTCATATTTACTTTATCTATTTTCTAAATATTTCTTAAAAACAAAGATTTCTTGTAACATGGGCACAACACTATTATTATATCTAGGAAACTAAAATTTATTCCCTAATGCCAGCTAAAATCTGTTGCATATTCAATTGGTCTCCAAAATATATTTTAAAGCTGGTTTTAAAAATCATAATCTAATTAATTTTCAGGCATTATACTTGATTGTATCTCTATTAAAAATCTGGAACAGTACTCTTACCTTTTTAAATTTAATGTTTTATTAAATCATAACTGTATACATTTGTGGGGTACAATATGATGATTTGATATACAATGTGGAATGTTTAAATCAAACTGATTAACATAAACATCACCTTACTTGATTTTTGTGGTAAGACATTGATAATTTACTCTTATTTATTTTGAAATATACCTTTGCAATGTGCACTTTAGGTGAGATCCCCTCAAACGCCTTCCCTTCTCCCATCCATCACCCTCCCTTTCCCTCTCCCTCCTCCCTCCTTTGTCTTATTAGGCTATATTTGTGTTTTATCATTGGAATGAGAGTGTAAGTGTTTATATATTGGTTTCATAACAGTACTGAGTATATTGGATACTTTTCACCCCTTAGTATCTTCTTGAGATACTAAGAATATGTTCCAGCTCCATCCAGGTAAACAAAAAAGATGCAAAGTCACCATCTTTTTATGGCTTCATAGTATTCTATGGTATACATATACCAAACTTTGTTAATCCATTCATGGGTTGATGGGCATTTAGGCTGCTTTCCGGACTTCGTAATTATGAACTGGACTGGAATAAACATTCTGCTGCAAATGTCTTTGTTGTAAAATGATTTTTGTTCTTCTGGATAGATACCTAGTAATGGGATTGCAAGGTCAAATGGAAGGTCAACTTTTAGTTCCTTGAGAATTCTCCATACTTCTTTCCAAAAAGGGTGTATTAGTTTGCACCAGCAGTGTAGAAGTATTCCTGTCTTGCCACATCCACACCAATACCTGCAGTTATGAGACTTTTGATGTGGGCTAATCTTACTGGAGTTAGGTGATGTCTCAAAGTTGTTTTCATTTGAATTTCTCTGATGTTTAAAGATGTTGAGCATTTTTTAGGTGTTTGGCCATTTTCCTGTCATCTCAGAGAAGTTTCTTTTCAAGTCTCTTACCCACAAAGAAATGGGGTTGCTTGTTCTTATTGATTAATTTAAGTTCTATGTAGATTCTAGTTATCAGACCTAGTTGGAATCATAACATGTTAAATAGGGATTCTTTTGCCCAATGCATGTTTTTGTTAGACTTATCAAAGATCAAATGATGATATGTGGCTGGGTTCATCTCCAGATTCTTTATTCTATTCCATATATCTACAGCTCTATTTTCATGCCAGTACCATGCTGTTTTGATTACTATAGATTTGTAGTATAACCTGAATTCTGGTAGTGTGATGCCTCCAGATTTGTTTTTTATTTCTAAGTATTGTATTGACTATTTGGGCTTTTTCTGATTCCATATAAAATGAAGTACTATTTTTTCAATTTCCTTAAAGTATGACGTTGGTGGTATGTTCAGGATTGCATTAAATCGGTAAATTGCTGTAGTATGAACATTTAAACAATGTTAACTCTTCCTAGTCATGAGCGTGGTATGTCTTTCCATTTGTTAATACCTTCTACTATTTCTTTTTTGGGGGTTTCATAGATCTCTTTATAGAGAGCTGTCGTCTTCTTTGGCACTACTGTAAAAGGAGCAGAATCTTTTATTATATTTTCAGCTTAACTATTAGTATATATAAAAGCTACTGGTTTGTAGGTATCGATTTTATATCCCAAGATACTGCTATATTCCTTGATCACTTTTAAGAACTTTATAGTTGAGTCCCTGGGGTTTTCCAGGTATAAAATCATGTCATCTATGAAAAGCAAGAGTTTGACCTCTTCCATCCCTTTTGAATACCCTAGATATCCTTCTTTTGCCTGATTGCAATGGCTAGGACTTCCAATAGTATGTTGAATAGCAGTGGTAACAATGAACAACCTTGTCTAGTTCCATATCTGAGTGGAAATGTTTTCAATTTTACTCCATTCAATATGATATACGCAGTGGGTTTGCTGTAGATGGCTTTATCAATTTAAGAAATGTCCCATCTAAGCCTATTTTCCTAAGTATTCTAATCATGAAAGGATGCTGGATATTATGAGAGGCCTTTTCTGCATCAATTGATAGACTCATATGGTCTTCATTTTTGGTTTTATTTATATGGCGTATAATATTTATAGATATACGTATATTGAACAAAATTTGTAACCCTGGGATAAACCCAACTTGATCATGATGTACAACTTTTTTGATGTGTCCTTGAATTGTGTTTGCTAGGATCTTGTTGAATATTTTTGCATCAATATTCATTAATGATACTGCTCTTTAATTTTCTTTATTTGTTGGGTCCTTTCCTGGATTGGGGATCAAGGTCATACTTGCTTCATAGAATGTGTTGAGGAGGATTCCTTCCTTTTCTATGTTTTGGAAAAGGTTATGTAGTATAGGTTTAGTTCCTCTTTGAAAGTTTGGTAGAATTCTGAGGTGAAACAATTTGGTCCTGGGCTTTTGCGGGGGTAGATTTTGTATAGTTGATGCTATTTCAGTGCTTGATATAGTTCATTTAAAATTTCTAATTCTTTCTGGTTGAGTTTAGGAAGGTGGTGTGTTTACAGTTATTGGTCCATTTCTTCCACATTTTCATCTTTCTGAGTATAGAGTTTTTTGTAGTAATCATTGAGGACTTTTTTGAATTTCTGTGGTATCTGTTATTTCCCCTTTATCATTTCTGTTGAAGTTATTAGATATTTTACTTTTTTTGTTTCTGGTTAGTCTAGCCAGAGGTTTATAACTTTTATTAATCATTTCAAAGAAAGAGCTTTTTGATCTTCCAAATGATTCTTTTGTTTTCAATTTTATTTAATTCTGCTCTAATTTTGGTTATTTCTTTTCTTCTGCTGGGTTTGGGGTTGGATGGATCTCCCTTTTCTATCCCTTTCTAAGTTGCTTAAGATGGGCTACTAGGTTACTGACTTGTTCTCTTTCTGATTTCTTGATGAAGGCTTGTAATGCTATAAATTTCCCTCTAAGGACTGCCTTTGCAGCATCCCATAAGTTTTGATAGCTTGTGTCTTCATCATAATTTTGTTCCAAAAATCTTATTTCCTTTTTAATCTCATGTTTGACCTAGCTGTAATTTAGCCTAAGGTTATTTGGTTTCCATGAGTTTGTTTGAGAATGACACTTCTGTTGCTGTTGAGTTCAACTTTTTTTCCATGATGGTCCAAGAAGTTACTAGGAATAATTTCTATTCTTTTAAATTTGTTGAAATTAGATTTGTGTCCTAAGATATGATCAATTTTGGAAGATGATCTGTGGGCTGATGAGTAGAATGTGTATCTAGTTTTATTAGGATGAAATGTTCTGTAGATGTCTGTCAAGACTATTTGCTCCAGGATCAAGTTTAAGTACAATATTTCTCTGTTTAGTTTCTTTCTTTTTTTCTTTTTTCTTTTTATTTCTTTTTTCTGTTTTCTTTTCCTTTTTTTTTTTTTTTTTTGAGACCAAGTCTCACTATGTCACCCTCAGTAGAGTGTTGTGGAGTCACAGCTCACAGCAACATCAAACTCTTGGACTTAAGCGACTCTCTTGCCTCAGCCTCCCAAGTAGCTGGAACTACAGGTGCCTGTTACAATGCATGGCTATTTTTTTGTTGTAGTTGTCATTGTTGTTTAGCAGGCTTGGGTGGGGTTCAAACCCGCCAGCCCTGGTGTATGTGGCTGGTGCCCTAACCACTGAGTTATGGGTGCCTACTCTGTTTAGTTTCTCCTTGGAGAATCTATTCAGAACTGCCAAAGGGGCATTGAAATCCCGAAGTATTATATTTCGGGAAGATATCATATTGTTCAGATCAATTAGGGTTTGTTTTATAAATTGAGGAGCAATCAGGTAGGGTACATAAATGTCAATTACCGAAATCTCTTCATGTTGAATGTTTCCCTTGAAAAATATGTAGTGCCCATCCTTCTCTTTCCTTATTTAGTTGGTTTAAATCCAATTGTATCTGCCAATAGGATTGCAACTCCTGCTTTTTTCTGATTTCCATTTACCTGTATTTAGACATCCATCCCTTCACCCTGAGTCTTGTTTTATCCTTTAAAATAAGATGAGTCTCTGACAGATACCTGGCCTGAGTTTTTGTAGCCAGTGAGCCAGCCTGTGCCTCTTTGGAGGAGAATTTTTTTTTTTAATTTATTTTTTTATTATAGATAAAAATATGCACCATAGATGTGGCCCAACCCATTACCCTCCCTCCATCCAAACCTCCCCCCTCCCTTCCCCTTCCTTGGTCCTTTCCCCATAGTCTTGTGGTATAGTTGGGTTATAGCCTTCATG